>NQII01001851.1:0-64213 GCA_002778355.1 Clitarchus hookeri | reverse complement strand
AAAAAAAAAAAAAAAAAAAAAAAAGAAATAATAATTTTTTGCAGTGTTACTTAATGAAACTGTATCACATGCAATAGACTTTCCGATGTATTGTGGAAAATGGCTTAAGAAGTAATATGATGAAAATTACTGTAGTTACCAAATGGCAGTGCCTTTCCTAGAAGGTACATGCATTGTTCAAAAAGTTCCCATGGTGTTAAAAATTACGTCTAAATGAAAATAATATACATATATAGAAAAAATGATGTGATAAGACAAAAAAAAAAGGGGGTTCTTTTATGTTTCAGACATGTAGAATAATACAGATAGTCCTATTACAAGTTTATTAAAGTACTGGTCAGTTGTCTGTTTCTGTTTGAGGATTCCCGACATTTTGTCTGTAAGCTGGTAACAGAGTATACGCGAGCAGTTACTTAACAAGCACCAACAATTTATCTTGTTTGATGTTTTTAGTTTTGTGCTGAAGTTCATGTTTAGTTATTTGGACAATTTTATATAACAAATTTGGTTAATAAAGAATGAAAACCTGTATGCTAATTGATTTTGGATTCTACTGTTTTTATTATGTTTCGTAGTGTTGTATGTGGAAGGGTGACAATTTTGCTGGAAGAATAATGATAACATGTACATTTTCCATCATTGTATGCTTCATCAGCATTTTAATGGCTTGTTATGAAATAACAACTGACTAAACTCCAGTTTCATTAAGATAAATGTTTGTATTAGTTTGCAGCCCTTTTCTTTATACTGCATTTTTCTCTGTTGTCTTATGTGCTGTATGGTATAAGTTCAGTGGTTGAAACTGATTATTAAATGATGCTTGAAGGGGAGCAATAAATCACTGCTCATATTTCAGTTAAATTGTACGTCACTTCAGCTAAGTTATTAACCAAAATATATGATAAGGTTGTTTGACATACAACCAACTCTCATTTCTAAGACCCCTGGAATAGCGATCCTCTCGAAATAACATTTCCCTTTTTGGGGAACCATGGGAAAAAATTTAATTGAAAAAGTTTTCCCAATAACACCACCTTCGAAATAACAACCCTTTTCCTGGGAACCATGGAAGGTCTTATAATTTAGAGTTTACCGTAGTGTAAGCCTGCATAGTGACAGTGAAATGTGTGCGTGATGTTGCATTTGCAGTTCAGATGAGAAAGTAGAATGTTTCTCTGTGAGCTTGCTCCCTGTGCGAGCTGAGATAGAGCTCCACAACCGCCACTACTGGGACACGCTAGTCAGTTCGTTACAAAGCTCCATCATGAGGGACGTGGCTACTATTGAAAAGTTCACCAGTGAGGCGACGAAGGTACTCAATCAGCAGCCAAACAGTGTTGAAGAGATTGGCACGGCTAATGCTAAGCACTCTGAGATCATGCAGACTGCACCCAAGGTAAGTGAAATAAGCGTTTCTGCATTACCATTCAAGGAAAATAATACAGTAGAACCCGCTTATAAGGTTCCCGTTTAAAGGGTTTTCCCATCTATAATGCATGATTTTTCTAGTCCCGAATGTTTCTCCCCAAGAACGATAACAAACATTCCCGGAAATAATGTTTTCATTGTCCCGCAAATAATGCAAACTGTTTCTAATTCAGTAATTTATTTCTTGTCACCAAACCATTTCACATAACTTCAATTCACAACAGAAGGTATTTAATTACATTGGTATGGTATTTTCTTCATTTCTAAACACCATAGACTGCAATGGAAAAGATGCTCAACTTACAATGTTTTTCAAACAAAGTTTGTAGTTTTTATCCCAAGCTCTACCCTGCTGAGATAACCTACCAGCTTGACATTGCCAAGGGTCATTCGGCCAGCAAGGGGAGGGAGAGAATGTCTCTTTCTNTGCTGAGATAACCTACCAGCTTGACATTGCCAAGGGTCATTCGGCCAGCAAGGGGAGGGAGAGAATGTCTCTTTCTTTCCCTCTCTTGTTAGGCCAACGAGACTCAAGCCTGACACACACTGGTGGAAGGCTGTTTAATAGACTGTTACCGACCGTAACACAAATNCAGGCCAACGAGACTCAAGCCTGACACACACTGGTGGAAGGCTGTTTAATAGACTGTTACCGACCGTAACACAAATACAGTGTGGATTTTCATTCTCAAAAAATTGATGTTTCTTTGCCTTTCTAATTTTGACATATGCAACAATGTCATAATTTATCACGTGCGGGATTTGGCCTGACGTACGTACCACACCACAACTGATACGTCTTTTTGGAAGAATTGCACTCTTTCCTTTTAATCNGGGATTTGGCCTGACGTACGTACCACACCACAACTGATACGTCTTTTTGGAAGAATTGCACTCTTTCCTTTTAATCAGTGAAAGTGGCTCAACTCTCTTGCTCTGAGGCCCTAATGCCACCACCATCCAGCAAGTTTACTATCTAGCCTGACACTGACAAGGGTCCTTGGAGAGAAAGGGAAGAGGCCAAATTTTGATAGCCACCCATTGAAATCACTTTGCGGTAGTGGTGCTATTTCAGTTTTTCAGCAGTACAAGATTAGGATATGTTTTATTCCATTGCTCAGTGTCTAGTAGGCATACATTTTTTTGGCAGTAACAGTACAAATGAGTTGAATACACTTGAAAACTGTAGCCTACTACAAATTAATATATATTTTTTAATCCTTCCGACTTAGATTTTTTTTCGAAATTCCTTCTCATGATGCAAACTTCGCTTTGACTTCACTTCGCATTAAAAAAAACTACCTTCACACATGCCTAGTTAATACTTACGTAGTCTGTTAATGTTTACGCAGTGAAAATTAATTCGTCCTTGAAACAATCTTAGCAAAAAATTAAAATGAGGGCCTCTAAGAAAAGACGTAAATTTTCATTAGCTGAAAAGTTAAACTTAATCAAGTACGTGGACAGTAATCCCGGTAGATCAAGCACAGAAACTGCTCGGAATTTGGAAATCTCAGTGACTACTCTGAACCGAATCATTTTTGCAACCAGGAGACAAACTTCCATGGATGATTTTATATTACGTATTTTGCTTGTAGACAATTTTGTGTGCTTTGGTACCAGGAGACAAACTGCCACGAACAATTGTGCTTGTTTTGCATGTACAGTAATCTTTTGCTCATTTACTAATTTTATAATTTTGCAACCAATAGATAAAATTTCATAAAAGATTATTTATTTAAAAAAAAATTTTTTTTTCATTTTATGAAGTTGTGTGTTTATTACGGTGCATAATTTTGTATCTTTTGGTGTCCAGATTCTTGAATTTTTGTGTTTCTTTCTTATAGTGTTTTCCTGCTTATAGTGTCACTTTCTTGTGGACCCCTGAAGAACCTTAAAAGTTAGTTCCACTGTAATCATTATTTTAAAACTTTTGGGCTTCCAAGCAATTGTGTTGTATTTTTTCTCATGAGAATGGTATAATACTGCCCCCAAATTTACTGAGTTAATGTGTACAGTCTTTCATCTGCAGTTTATCTCATTACTGGGGAAAAATAAAAATAGTAAGACTTGAAACATTTTTAAGTTTAAGAAGGTGCCATGCCATCATTGTGATCCATGGGATTATAATTTTGTTGGGTTCCCCTGGGAAAGTCTCATTCCCCTCCTCTATTCACAGTGGGGGTTCTGCAGCCAAAAACCCTCCATCATCCCTCTTGTTTTAGGTAGAGGAACTGACTACATCTCTCAGTACTGAATTGTGATATTCTTCCAACATGACATGAGTAAGAGTAGAATCATTTTTTCCTGTATTTCAGAAGGTGCGAAATAGTTTTAAATTTTGGGCTTAACTTTTATAATATGATAAATTAGTTAATTGTCCCAATGGTTTATTGCTTTATTATGCCCTGCAAATAAACCTTGACCAGAATGGCATTAACTGTGTGTGCATCTATGTGCCACTGTTTTAAAATAAAATTTGTTGTGTATTTATTTTAATTTATCTGACTTAAATAGCACTATTTGATTTGTTATAGTAACCAAATCATAGAGCTGTTTCGTTGTAGTGAATAACATATTGTCATACTGTGTATTGATTCAACTTTAATGTATCCAAACATTTCCAGATGCTGCAAACTCTTGAAGAGACGCAACGTAAGAACAAGACTCTGGCCAGCTGGACAAAAGAACACTTGGAACAAGTGAACCGCATAGTCATTGTGTGGGACAATTTTCAGACCATGTTGGATAATTATCAGTTTATCATCAGTAAACAGGTACAATAATGCATATATATTTTTTGTTCTAATGTTGGGAAGTTTTTTTTCATCGTAGTCAGTCTGAAATTTGTATCACATAACAAGAACAATATTATTCTTACTACTTTGAGCTTAGTGTTATGTTGGCCTATTTGTTGTACGAATAGCTGAAAGGATGTTTTGTAAATATGTACCTAATGCCCTATATGTTAGGTGTAATATGTACCTAATGCCCTATATGTTAGGTGTAAAATGTAGGATGGCGTGTTCGTGTACTCCGGTTCGTTACTGGCAAACATGCAGTTTGCAGCCAACCACGTTTCATCACCTTACACCCTACTTTGTGCTGTATACTGTATACATATTTTATCTATCTGCTTCCTAATTATCCTTTACATTTCACAAAANACTACAAATTAATATATATTTTTTAATCCTTCCGACTTAGATTTTTTTTCGAAATTCCTTCTCATGATGCAAACTTTGCTTTGACTTCACTTCGCATTAAAAAAAACTACCTTCACACATGCCTAGTTAATACTTACGTAGTCTGTTAATGTTTACGCAGTGAAAATTAATTCGTCCTTGAAACAATCTTAGCGAAAAATTAAAATGAGGGCCTCTAAGAAAATACATAAATTTTCACTATCTGAAAAGTTAAACTTAATCAAGTACGTGGACAGTAATCCCGGTAGATCAAGCACAGAAACTGCTCGGAATTTGGAAATCTCAGCGACTACTCTGAACCGAATCATTTTTGCAACCAGGAGACAAACTTCCATGGATGATTTTATATTACGTATTTTGCTAGTAGACAATTTTGTGTGCTTTGGTACCAGGAGACAATCTGCCACGAACAATTGTGCTTGTTTCGCATGAACAGTAATCTTTTGCTCATTTACTAATTTTATAATTTTGCAACCAATAGATAAAATTTCATAAAAGATTACGTATTAAAAAAAATATTTTTTTTTTTCATTTTATGAAGTTGTGTGTTTATTACGGTGCATAATTTTATATCTTTTGGTGTCCAGATTCTTGAATTTTTGTGTTTCCCTCTTATAGTGTTTTCCTGCTTATAGTGTCACTTTCTTGTGGACCCCTAAAAAACCTTATAAGAGGCTTCCACTGTAATCATTATTTTAAAACTTTTGGGCTTCCGAGCAATTATGTTGTATTTTTTCTCATGAGAATGGTATAATACTGCCCCCAAATTTGCTGAGTTAATGTTTACAGTCTTTCATCTGCAGTTTACCTCATTACTGGCAAAAAATAAAAATTGTAAGACTTGAAACATTTTTAAGTTTAAGAAGGTGCCATCATTGTGATCCATGGGAGTATAATTTTGTTGGGCTCTCCTGGGAAAGTCTCATTCCCCTCCACTATTCACAGAGGGGGTTCTGCAGCCAAAAACCCTCCATCATCCCTCTTGTTTTAGGTAGAGGAACTGACTACATCTCTCAGTACTGAATTGTTATATTGTTCCAACATGACATGAGTAAGAGTAGATCATTTTTTCCTGTATTTCAGAAGGTACGAAATTGTTTTAAATTTTGGGCTTAGCTTTTATAATATGATAAATTAGTTAATTGTCTCAATGGTTTATTGTTTTATTATGTCCTGCAAATAAACCTTGACCAGAATGGCATTAACTGTGTGTGCATCTATGTGCCAAAGTTTTAAAATAAAATTTATTGTTTATTTATTTAAATTTACCTGACTTAAATAGCACTATTTGATTTGTTATAGCAACCAGTAAAATCATAGAGCTGTTTCGTTGTAGTGAATAACATATTGTCATACTGTGTATTGATTCAACTTTAATGCATCCAAACATTTCCAGATGCTGCAAACTCTTGAAGAGACGCAACGTAAGAACAAGACTCTGGCCAGCTGGACAAAAGAACACCTGGAACAAGTGAACCGCATAGTCATTGTGTGGGACAATTTTCAGACCATGTTGGATAATTATCAGTTTATCATCAGTAAACAGGTACAATAATGCATATATATTTTTTGTTCTAATGTTGGGAAGTTTTTTTTCATCGTAGTCAGTCTGAAATTTGTATCACATAACAAGAACAATATTATTCTTACTACTTTGAGCTTAGTGTTATGTTGGCCTATTTGTTGTACGAATAGCTGAAAGGATGTTTTGTAAATATGTACCTAACGCCCTATATGTAGGATGGCGTGTTTGTGTACTCCGGTTCGTTACTGGCAAACATGCAGTTTGCAGCCAACCACGTTTCACCCTACTTTGTGCTGTATACTGTATACATATTTTATCTATCTGCTTCCTAATTATCCTTTACATTTCACAAAATGCTGATTTTGGTGCCCTTCTACTACATTTTGTATTTACAAATAAGCTGTTGATTTTTAATTATTTTTTGAGACATGAGTAGCTGTAATGATCAGTCTGATGCGCAACATTGGTTGTTATTATGGATGCTGAGACTCTTCCATACTTAGAGCTTGGAAGCAGTTGCCCCATTCACTGGGTGCTTTAATGACTGGGGTTAAAGATGTGCATTGAGCGAGTTTGATCACCTAATTTATACCATTTCGTGATGTGGACACGAATAGGTGGTAATATTAAGCGAGTTCGAGCACTCGAAAATGCTACAGTAAAACTCGCTCATTAAACGCACTTTGGTCGCTCAAACCGCATTTGGTCATTCGAGTACTCGAAAACGTGAACCACCCGAAGTACTATGACAGCAAACGAGTGGGTTGTCCAGTTCGACCACTCTCTCACGCTCCCCCTGACTGCAGCGGTGTTGCAACACAGCGTCAACACCACAGCTACACAGTAAATGCACGTGAGGATTGTGTATTCACTGTAATCGTAAGTGGATAGTATATGTCGTGTTAACGTGACTGTATGCAATGACTTCTGAGAATAGCGAAGACGTTTCCAGGTAGATAACAGAAGGGACGTATGAAGTTGATGTGACCAGAAAAAGGGGACGAAGTGACGTGGGACAAATGTACATTAATTAGAGATGCTACGGGAAACACCTTTTTGGGTTCGTTCAGTGTCGCAATGATAAAGCTGTGTGTCGAATCAAAGCGGGTTCTGGGACATCACATTTAAAGCGTCACTTTTGTTGTGAACAAAATGCAGCAGGTGTGATGTCTCTGCTCATGGTATACGGCTAAATGTGTCATGATATGTGGAAAATACCTACGACCGTTTTCATTTCTTGATAGTGACGGTTTTATGGAACTTGCACAGTAGCTTATTAGTGTAGGGACAACTTGTGGACATGTTTCTGCAGAAAATGTGTTTCTCCATCACAGCTTTTTCGCACTGTATGTTGGGGACATTGCAAGGCGCTTGAGGCGAGATAATTCCCAACGTACAATCTGCTTGCTGTGGAACAGGGGGGTTTGTACAATGGCAATGGACTTGTGGAACAANATGATAAAGCTGTGTGTCGAATCAAAGCGGGTTCTGGGACATCACATTTAAAGCGTCACTTTTGTTGTGAACAAAACGCAGCAGGTGTGTTGTCTCTGCTCATGGTATACTGCTAAATGTGTCATGATGTGTGGAAAATACCTACGACCGTTTTCATTTCTTGATAGTGACGGTTTTATGGAACTTGCACAGTAGCTTATTAGTGTAGGGACAACTTGTGGACATGTTTCCGCAGAAAATGTGTTTCTCCATCACAGCTTTTTCGCACTGCATGTTGGGGACATTGCAAGGCGCTTGAGGCAAGATAATTCCCAACGTACAATCTGCTTGCTGTGGAACAGGGGGGTTTGTACAATGGCAATGGACTTGTGGAACAANAAGATAATTCCCAACGTACAATCTGCTTGCTGTGGAACAGGGGGGTTTGTACAATGGCAATGGACTTGTGGAACAATGATTTTAAGCAAGTGCATTACTTGATGGTTACTGCCCATTACATTAATAAAGAATGGTGACTGGTAAACAATGTACTGATGATGACAGGGTTTCCAGATGTTCGGAAGAGTGGAGACAACATCTGCGTGGAACCAAAATAATTTTACGCAACTTGGGATCACTGCAGAAGTGCTGCAGAACATGACTTTTGTAACCAACATAAAAATGGCGCTGCAAGTCTATACGAGGTTACCGTGTGCAGCTTACTGCATCAACACAGTCTTGCGACACACACTGGATGACGAGTCGCAGCAAGATGAAATCCATTCCGTGCTGTCATCTATAAATTCAGCCAAGGATATTGTCGCATATCTCAAAAAATCTGAACATGTGAATAAGGTGGCCCGGACTATTCTCCAAGATGTGGAAACACAATGAAACATCAAGTACGTAATGCTTGAGTCAGTATGCGAGATTCTATGTGATATGGGTGCTACAGACAAACTTTAACGTTATGCTGATGAAGTGGTTGCTGAGTTGCTGTCCTTCCTCTGGTTATTCAAAGAAGCTACAGACGCTGCATTTGTTACATAGCAGGAGGGATGATATACTTCTACCTTAAGGCTCAGTTTCATATTCTATACTAGTGTTATTGGTTTCGTGATTATTTACACTATCTTTAGTGTGCACATATAAATAATGCCTGTTCATACTATAAAACCATCTATTTTATTTTCAGGAAATCAAACCACTGAAAAACAGAGCACAATTGAATTTGGATTTTAAGTTGNTTAATTACATGTCATTGCAACGTTCTTGTGGCCTTCTTTTCGAAGATTACCGGCCATTCCTGAAGACGACAAAACTCAAACTACAACACTGTACACAGCTTATATGCCAATACATCTCGGCAGGGCGGCAACCAAGGAGGACCAGAGGTGCTCAATGTGCTACCTTAAATGAAGAAGTATATTTACAGAGTGACAGATCGGTGAGGTTCCTTGCGCGCCAGATGCTGAGGTGGATACATATCTCGAGCAGAGCAATGTCGGAAATGATCACAACCTTTTCACGTGGTGGCAGAAACGAGAGAGTACATTTCCCCACCTCTCTCAGCTGGCTTGCAGAGTTCTTTGCATACCTGCCGCCAATAAATCAAGCAAACATGTTTTTAGCAATGCTGGACATATCATTATCAACAGACGGTGCCGCATATTGTCTGAGCATGTGGACAATTTGATTTTCATCCATGGCAATATACACGTTGTAACATTTCAGTAGAAGTCAGAATATCGAAATTGAAAGTTTCAAGATTTTATTTTCCCATTCTTATTCTCCAACAAATTAAATTAATATTATTTGATTATTCTTAAACAAAAAATAATCAATAGTACTTGTTCATCTTCTTATAACAAAATCAATTAAAGCACTCAATTTTAAATTTTTAGTACCTACAATTCAATTTTAAAACATCTTTGCAGCAATTAACTCATTTACATAAACATCTTGTTAATCATTATTTCAATTTCTTTAAAGCACACACACATACATTCTCCACGGTGGTGTCAGAATTTCTGTTAACGAAAACGTTCAACTTAAAACTTCAGTCTTTACTTATGTTGTCACCTTCTTCCAATTGGCTGTCGTCTGACCACGCCACATCTCTCTGCCAACCAGGGATGGCGAGATGAGAGACAAATAGTATATTTTCTTTCATGCATTTGTTTAATAAACATTCAGTACTTCCTACCCTCTAGGGAATAAATGAAAAATAACAAACAAACTTAGAATACTGAATATTGTCTAGAAACAATTGAAATATACTTACACATGATCTCTATGTCAATAAACTATTAAAATAACCAAAGATTATATGTACTGCATTTTGTTTAACTCCTATTATAAAACTGAATTTGGAAATTATATTAAATGAATTGACAACATAAGCAAATACTCTGTAATCATATATAATTATACCAGTGACTAATGGTAAATATAACCCCTGAAATCCGTAATGTTACATAACCCCCCCTCTATTTGGAATGAATTTTATGAATTTGTTACAAATCAAAACAAATTTAAGAGTTAATTCATTAGAATTATTTGTGGTTGTCGTGGTTCTCCACCTGCAACCACCTCAGCTGCTATTGGCTTGTGTACCTGATGCTCGAGAAGAGACTGTTCTGATGGCGCTGAGTGGATTCCACTAGACTGCCCACTGTCCCCGGGACATCATCATTCAGTCATCAAAACCTCAAGAAGGAGCTGATCACTTTGTTTGTTTGTAATCGTCGAAACTGTTAAACGTCATTTTCAATGCGTATGAAGGAACTCTCCCCTACGTTTCAACTATTGTACTATTCTACTACTCTTCATTCCCTTCTACGTGCCTATATACTTTTCTTCTTCAGTGTTTGTGTCTGCTGAGTCAAGATGTTCAGANTACTCTTCATTCCCTTCTACGTGCCTATATACTTTTCTTCTTCAGTGTTTGTGTCTGCTGAGTCAAGATGTTCAGAGAAGGTCATCAGAGCACTGGTTTAAGGGTGGAGGTTGCAACGGTGGCACCGCCGCGCGCATCGTTTTTGGATTCGCTCCTCTGTAAGGCGGCCTGCTCCTTGGCCGACTCGTCTCCCCTCCTGTCATTTCCCTCCCTTGATTACCCGTCCTTGTACGTCAGCTTTTTTAAATTCAGGGGCTAGTTTATATAAGTTGTTACACACCTTATGCAGCATTCTTTCTACACCTTATTCTACACCTGTGAAGAAGATCGTCAGGTTGATGCCTGCTAGAGCTAATTTAAATTTAAAATTGTCAGTTTGCCCATTCTTGGATGAGGGTGCTATGAGAAGCCATTTAAATAATGTAGTTGCGTGAGTAGCTGATTGTGCTGGAGCTAGTAAAATGGTGAGTCGTGGTCGCAGCTTTTCATTTGTGGGTCAGTTTTGTGTTTGCGTGGCGTAGTATTGTGTTTGTCTTATGCTTTGCAGTGAGTTAAATTTTTTCTAAATTCTGGCGGGCGGGCAGGCGGGCGAGCGAGCTGAGTGAGTGAGTGAGTGAGTGGGTGAGTGGGTGGGTGAGTGAGTGAGTGAGTGAGTGAGTGAGTAGATTTGGGCAGCTCTTGTCATCGAGGTTTTGAGAGCTGAACGAAAGGGGTGGGAGCTAAACTTAATGGTAATTTATGTAATTGTGTACTGGAGAAATTTTGTGTTGAGTATAGTCAAGATTGTCAGGCATATTATTATAAGCGCTTCACAAGTTCTGAAATTCTGTTACTTGATGTTTAAAGAAAAAGCTGGTTCACAGTAGTTGCAAAGATGCTTTAATTGATGTGATTTTGTACAGGTCGAAGGTATCAAAAACAGCTTAACGACTCAGGTGGAGAACTTGAGTGCAGAGGTAGAGAAATTCAAAATGCGCTGGGAGCAGATGAAGCCTCGAGAAATGGATCTCCAGAATGCTGGAGAGCAGGTTCTGCAACGTAGTCTAACCGTTCTCAGGGACAAGCGTCAAGAGTGGGAGAAGTTGGTGGAAGATAGAGAGACACTGAGGNGTCTAACCGTTCTCAGGGACAAGCGTCAAGAGTGGGAGAAGTTGGTGGAAGATAGAGAGACACTGAGGTGAATATGTGTTGATCATTATAATGTATGGTCCAGAAATATACAATATGTATAAAAGTGGGAAATTGCAACATTTGGGTTGCATAGAGAAGTGAAGACTGTGAAGAAAGTATACATGACATTTTGTATTATGGCCAACCATTTGGTCACAGCGGGACCACGAATGCAGCGTATGGTTGTGTGGGGAACACTGCTACCACTAAACAGAAAAGCTGTTGAGCCCTAATGTTTAGGCCATGTGCAAGTACACGCGCAGAGGTAAACATTTGCATGTCAGTGAATGAATGATGGACACTTCCGACGTAAATCCTGCCCGTCCAACAAAGTATTGTGGACCTCTATTGCGGACTGCTAGGTCTGTTCTTGTGTATGCACTGTACCTGGTGTATCACATGTAAGACTTTACAATGCGTAGTTACTGTTTTCATCATAGCATTATTGTGTAGTTAGTGCAGTGCCTCCCACGCAATCATATGCAAGATTCACAGGTCTGTTGAGACTAAATGGTTGGCCCTTAATAAAAAATGACCTGTTTATTTTCTTCTCAGTTTTACAATCCACCTTTTTTTTTTACATGGTGCATAGTTGTTTCTTTATTCAGTATTTATTTTTGTTGAACATTCATTTAAAAATGTCTTTGTTTATAAGTCTAGCTATTTAATTTTTGAGAATTTTCTCTCCTTTGTGATTTTAGCAAAGATTGTACTCACTTTGGCATGGAACCACCTGAGCTAGTAATGTTTGAAGAAATTGAAAATGATCTGAAGAAACATGAAGAAATGTGGTCATTGTTTGATGATTTCAATACAGGACTACAAAATTTTGCAAAAGAAGAGTGGATTATATTTAGAAGCAAAACGTACAAATTTGAGGAATTTTTGTCTGAATGGCAAGATAAATTGAAGTCTAGTAAGGAGACAACTGTATTAACTGTAAGATTACTTCAGGATGTTGAGAAATACAAGGTTTGTCTTTTCACATTTTGCTTCTTCACTATTATTAACGCGCTATTTTGTGTAGTAACTTATTCTGTACTTCATTAGGCTAATTATTATCTTATAAAACGAGGTTGTTTTCTGACAGTCTCTGTGTAAATTTTTTTTATTGCATTGTATGTTGTAGGAAGTTCTGCCACTGTTGAAGTTTGTACGAGGAGAAATATTCAGTGATAAGCATTGGCTTGAAATGTTTGTGCTCATTGGCATTCCTAGTAAGCCAATTGAAAATCTTATTTTTGGTGATTTACTAGCTGGTAGAGAAAATATTCTTGCCCAAGCCAACAATCTTCAGGTAAGCAATGAAGAAACGTCCACATAATAACTGTCTGTGCATGTTTGTATTGTGCATTCTAATAAACTTTTAGAGGTTTCGTGGCAAAATGATTGTAATCATCGAGCGCATGTGTAACTGATGGCAAATGCATGGNAATCTTATTTTTGGTGATTTACTAGCTGGTAGAGAAAATATTCTTGCCCAAGCCAACAATCTTCAGGTAAGCAATGAGGAAACGTCCACATAATAACTGTCTGTGCATGTTTGTATTGTGCATTCTAATAAACTTTTAGAGGTTTCGTGGCAAAATGATTGTAAGCATCGAGCACTTGTACTGCGTAACTGATGGCAAATGCATGAGGAATCTTACGGGAAGATCAGAGGATGTGATTTTGATGGATTAATGATTGAAGGTCATAAGGAATCAAATATTAATAACTTTATTTATTCATGTCTGCCTAAAAAATCACATTTATTTTTAAATAAAATATTATTAATTGCCTTAAAAGGCATTAATTTGCCAAATAAATCTGTAATCTTATATTTATAATCAATCTCCTCACAAGCGTGGTGTCATCAAAGTATATGTAAACATGTTGCTTGGAGGGGTAAACTTCGGGTGTCCTCAAGTGATACTCGGCATGGCCAAGCACAACCTTGATTCCTCCCCGCACATGGCTGGCAAGGTGGGAGGTGGTTGCCTAGCAACCAGTGTGGCATCCTTGCACCCTTCGTCTCGTGGCCAACCAGATGTGTGTTGAAGGGAGCCTGTGGTGGGTCTTTGCTGTGTTCCCTCCTTTTACACTATCATGCACTTTGTATTACGACGATACTCTTCTCGGCTGCAGCTTTTTACCAGTTTTCATAAAGTTTTGGGTATTGTGGTATACAAAATAAGGGTGACATTACAACACGTATATTTTATCAATTTTGATTGTGACTACTTGTATTTTTGCAGAGATTTTTGTATTTTCTATTCAATTTTTAGAGTTTTTTTAGTGGCTCCTGAGAATGATCTCATAAAATTGCTACCCTCATAAGATTTTTGCTTGTAAAATCAAGGGTCTCGTGTATAGTGTAAGAACTCCCAAATTTTGGCTTGGAATTTAAGCACTAATAAACATATGAGGGTAGGGGCATAAGTCACTCCAACAATTTTTCTTTTATCAATATTATGTGAGAGTATCTCAAGATGTTGTATGTTCCCTGCAAATTTGGCTTCCGTAGTATGTGGTTGCATTACTAGATGGCAGTGTGTTTAATAGTTATTGCACAGAGAGCAACGTAAATTCAGTTGCGAGTCATGTCACAATGCAGAATGGACATGAAGAAACTTGAACAGCACTGTTATGTCAAAATAACCTTTCGAAGGGGCGGGGGGGGATGCCAGAGAATGCCACAGGGAGCTGGTGAAAGCTGTGGGCAATAATGCTCTTCCATATCAAACTGTCCTGAGGTGGGTAGGAGCATTTCAGCTAGGACATGAAGCAACCAGTGATCAGCAATGGACAGGATGACCTGTGACTGTGTGGATTTATGTGTTACGTGCAGTAGTTGAGCACCTTCTGTAAACCAAGAAAAAAACTGATGTTTGTTGAGCTACAGGCACAAAGCACCATTGAGAAATTAACCATCAATGGGATTTTATGCATGACCTTAAGATGCGTAAAGTTGCATTGAAGTGGGTGCCACATGCACTCTTTAAGTTCAAAAGTGGGCATGTTGTGTAACATGCTGCGATCGCCTGAGACACTACCAGTAGGATGAAGACGACTTTATGTTGAGAATCATCGCCATGAATGAATTTTGGGCCACTGCATATGATCCAGAGCTAAACTGCAATCAGCATAGTGGTGGCATGCCGGATCACCACGAAGGCAGAAGTTTTGTCAAAATTCTTCCCCTGTGAAGTTAATGGTCCTTGTTATTTTATGACATTAGGGGAATATTTCTGTGTCACTTTGTTAAACACATGGCATAACAGTGACAACAGGCTACCACAGCAACTTCCTACAGAGACAGACATGTCATACCATTAGGGAGAGAAGTCCTTATGTGAGCAATGCAAGACTGCATACAGCAGGTATGTATAGCGGTTACTTGAGCACAGGAGATGGGAATTACTGGAGTACCCACGATACTTTCTAGACCTTGCTCCATGTGATTTCATCCTCTTACTCAAAGTAAAAGAACTATTGTATGATAAACAGTTTNATACTTTCTAGACCTTGCTCCATGTGATTTCATCCTCTTACTCAAAGTAAAAGAACTATTGTATGATAAACAGTTTGAACTCGACAGAACATTTTGAATTCTTTACGACAACAGATGACCCCAATTTACACATGGTGAGGCAGGTGGTATTCNGAACTCGACAGAACATTTTGAATTCTTTACGACAACAGATGACCCCAATTTACACATGGTGAGGCAGGTGGTATTCTGTGTCTCCCACATAATTAATCATTAGCATGGGGGACTAATTTGAGGGCCTTTAGGGTGGGTATGTGTGTGTGTATGTGTAATGTAATACTACAACTACCATAATAAATACAAGTAGTACAATGTTGTTTATGGATAGTTACTGATGCTACGTACCCTACACATACTCTGCATTGTCCATACATTCTATTCACTTTTATTTGTGTGTATTTATTTTGCATTTTTCCAAATTTTGGTTTACGCCCACATTCTCACAAAAAATGGTTGTCATGACTTATGCCCCAACCTTTGTATGTGGTTCAGAAGTCTCTATCGTCAATCATGTTCCCATAATCTATAGAATTTTTTATATAATTGTGAGTCATGCAACGCTGTATAGATAGTATAGCAGTTTTTTTCAACTCATTTAGTTTACGTCTCACTATCCTTTGCATAGAATCCTTGTAGCACACTGTTGGAAGAGTTGATACTGCAGGAACAGGAAAGTTCAAGTTCCATGATAATAACTCAAATATTTATTGTAAAATTGTAAAATAAATATATCTGGGTTCTTAAATATTAGTTTCTTGTTCCTTTTTCAAAATTTGATATTGATTGAAATTATTTTTTCCAATGGTATCACAAAGCTTTGGACATTTGGCAGCATATGTAGTGAATTTCGCAGTANTTGATTGAAATTATTTTTTCCAATGGTATCACAAAGCTTTGGACATTTGGCAGCATATGTAGTGAATTTCGCAGTACCGTGGTGTACCACAGCACAGCTGTTGAGAACCATGCCTGTATAGTCTTCATTAAAGTTGTGTAACTTGTTTTGTCACAATTATCGGTGTAAGCGAAAGAGTGTTTTTAGTTTACGTTGAATGGGTGTATGTATAAATATGTTGTCTGGTTTGAATTTTTTTTCAGGATTTGAACAACCGAGCATCAAGTGAAATAGTTATCAGACAAGCCCTAGGAGAGCTGGACATTTGGGAAGTAGAAGCAAAATTTGCTTTGCTCGAACATAAAGACATGCGTGGCTCTTCTGTCATGTTAATAAAGGATTTTAAGGATATCCTTAATAAAGTAAGTTAATTTTCCTTGCTACCNTTGATTGAAATTATTTTTTCCAATGGTATCACAAAGCTTTGGACATTTGGCAGCATATGTAGTGAATTTCGCAGTAACGTAGTGTACCACAGCACAGCTGTTGAGAACCATGGCTGTATAGTCTTCATTAAAGTTGTGTAACTTGTTTTGTCACAATTATCGGTGTAAGCGAAAGAGTGTTTTTAGTTTACGTTGAATGGGTGTATGTATAAATATGTTGTTTGGTTTGAATTTTTTTTCAGGATTTGAACAACCGAGCATCAAGTGAAATAGTTATCAGACAAGCCCTAGGAGAGCTGGACATTTGGGAAGTAGAAGCAAAATTTGCTTTGCTCGAACATAAAGACACGCGTGGCTCTTCTGTCATGTTAATAAAGGATTTTAAGGATATCCTTAATAAAGTAAGTTAATTTTCCTTGCTACCNCGCGTGGCTCTTCTGTCATGTTAATAAAGGATTTTAAGGATATCCTTAATAAAGTAAGTTAATTTTCCTTGCTACCAGGCATTGGAAACATAGATAATGTTGTAAATGAAGATTAAAAAAGATAATTGTTGTATTATTCTAAGCTTGGCTACACGAGTGCTGTCTATGAAAAGTGAAGGGGGAGGGGGTGCATCATAACCAGCTGCTTTGGTAATCACATTTCATGAAATTGTAACATTGTGATTAATACTAATTATTATAAAAATTTAGTTCACCTTAATTTGCATATAAATAGATTTTAATGACATGAAATTAATAGACTTCACAACATTAAAAGTGAATTTGTTAAAAAAAAAATAACAAAAGTGTGTCATAACCGTAACTCATAAGGCTTCTTAAGCTTTCTGCTGATGTTTAATTTATGTGTAGTATCCACCTCTAGGAAAACTTGGCTACCAAAATTCAGTTTTTCAGTTTTCTCACCTGACGTACTATTTCTGTCATTACATTTTTAATAGTAGATTGGCAATTTTACAAGTGGGGAAGATAGTAATTTGTTAGTATTAGTAATAGATTTTAATTTAAATATTATGCAGGCTTGTCACATTTGTGGTTTCTTGGCAGCATAGCAGTAAACTTCATAATCACTCTGCAAATATGTTTCTCCAGTGCTTATTCTAAATTTCCTTAACTAAATTCGATAAACAAAATGGTAGTGTTTTAGCTAAAAAAAAAAAAAAAANTAAAGTTAGTAATTAATAATTTTTGTAAAGTTCTGGTTCTTAGGAGTGTGTTACATAAAATACAGTATGTTCAGGTTATGTTTAAGTACATTGTGACACAAATTATGTGTTGCGTTTACTGTGATTTGAGGTTGGAGACAACCAGTGCTTGCTTCAGTCAATCAAAAATGCACCAAACTACAACAGCTTCATGGACAGGGCTTCTATCTGGGAGACGAGACTGGCAGACCTAGATGAATATCTCCACAGCTTGAACCAGATACAGCGCAAGTATGTGAATGTTTAGCATTGAAAGTTAATAATTTATGTATTTAGGTTAAGTTACTGACTAAATACACTTTCTCTAGAAATTTTGTTGATACCGGAAAATATTTTAATATCTTAAATGTGATTATGTATATAACTTTGTGGTTTTTTTTATATAAAATGCTTACACTTTATTACATAGTACTTGAAATGCTACATATTGCAAATTGTTTTGTGAATACATCTTAAAATATGCATTTTTGTTAACTTTATAGAACATTCACAAAATATAAACAATAAAAACAGAAATCTAAAAAATTTTTAAAAAGGAATTGAGCAAAAAATAAAACCATAAAATCTTGTCCCCAGTGATTATTCTCTGGCCTTGCATCTCTGAGGTTCTTGTGCTGATACCAGGCTTCTATAGGAGAGGAATCCAATGGTCAGCATGGTAGGCACTTTTGTCTGGGGGTTTCTCTCTGGACACTTTTGTTTCCTGTTTTGTCTTCATTCCATTGTTACCTCTCTCACACTTTTGCCTCTTCTCATATTCATTCTTTTACATCAGCTGGAAGCAACAGTTCTCTCTCCCTCAAATAAGGCTCCCAGTTGACATTCAAGGGTTCCAAGGATGCTGATGTGGGTCCCCACCTTACCTGGCTTACCCAGGTTAAGGCGAAAACTGGTGAAATTGCCTGGCACCATAACTCAGTGAGTATGAGTTAGTGAGGGTCGTGCGGTCGACGGCACGTGGGTCCCTTGAGTCCTCTGTCGATTTGGGAGTGCTTGCAATTACTGAACTTACCAATAATTGCACGTACCTAGTGGTTTCACTTATTACACTGACGAGGTTGTAGGCCACCTCGCACACCTTACTTACACTTTGCTGCATTAGGGTGCAGCGCCCAAAATACCCTAAGGGGTAAAGTTAATGAAACGCTCATTTTGATTTAAGACATTTACTTACTGCTTCTATATATATATATATACATTTACGCTAATATGTTACAAGTTGATGCGGACCCGGCACTCTGGTCTGCCGGTGACCAATACTGCAAAAGCTGCTCAAGCCATGTAAATTATTGAAAAGACGCGTAGCGCGTTAAACCATGTTCAACATGCATGGAGGCAGACGGTCGTCCCTTCGGCACTGAATACGCAAATGTTCCGGTTGATTAACTTTACTATTGATGATGATGGTGGTTACAGCAAAAGTTGAGGGTGCCAAGGGGGTCCGCACGGAGCAAAACTCCCATGCTGCCGGCTAGGTGGAGTGCTGAAGTCAGACTAAAATCATGGCTCTGGCTTCCGCTGAGGGTAGCCGAAGCCGGCGCCAAAAATTATGTGAAAATTGACATGTACTCTCTTAAGGCTAATGAATATGCTACACAATACAATTCCCTGTTTAATAACATGTTGGTGACATCCCCGTGATTAATTTAGTGATAATTATGTTTGTGACTGTGACGTCACGGGGGATGTCACTCCACTAGAAACATAAAATAAAATCAATGAGGCCTTGATAGGCAGTCTGCAGTGAAATGAGAACACAATTACCCTTTTAAGCATTGAATATAATTACAATTAATGAAATAACTGGAATAACAGTAAACTGAGAATGTATTTCAGTTTCCGGTAAATTTCCTAAGTGAAATTCAGTTTCCGGTTATGGTCGAGTCCAAGTGTTCTAGCTTGGGTGGGCTGGACAAGTCCATCCCTGAAAGGGGTGTGGTTCGTTAGAGGCTTTAATAAAAGAATGACTTATTAATTTGGCTACAGCATTTTGAACACTGTGTACTTCTTGGGGAGTTTATTCCTCACTATTTAGCCACATTTTGGGTCACGTAGCACTATTATTCCGGCCAGTCAACGTTACGCAGGTTGGAAGGACGCCAGGCGTCGCAGTGCGAGCTGCACTGACGTTCCCTCCAATTGCCGGAGCGCCTGATGGCTGTAGCTTTTGGGGGGGAGGGGGGACACCGTTTTGGACTACTTGTTATTTTCCCCCAAGAGTTACCTCTTGAGTTAAATAAAGCAAGACAGTCACTTGTCACGTACATGACGACGAGGCGGGTGTGTTCCGTTCTCGCCGACCCATACTGACGTACTCTTGGCCAAGTGTTCATTTCGACCCAGTGTCTGCTAGGTGGTTGAAGTGACTGCAGAGGTACAAGTTGTCACGAGGGCATACGAGGGCATACGTGGACGCGTGGTTCACGTCACAGTTTTGTTCTGGTGTGGTCCCATCCAGTGCTGATCCTGTTTCAGACGAGAAACAACACACAGGATTTAGTTTTCTTTGTTGTTTATTTATATATAGCTTTTGTTGTCAGAGTTTGTTGCAAGTACATACATTAGCCAACCAAGTTATACCTTCACTTTTACAAAAAAACATTATACAAGTTTTTTTATACAATTGTATTGCAGAACTGCAGGTAACACCTATAAAATTTATCACAAACCTCTTCTTTTTTTAGGTGGGTGTACCTAGAGCCAATATTTGGTGCTGGTACATTGTCTCAAGATCAGGCAAGGTTCCAGAGGATTGATCAGGATTTCAGGTACATCATGGCTGATGTAGCAAAGGATCAGAAGGTTATATCTCTGTGCAGGATCAGTAACTTACATCAGATTCTGAACACATTGCTAGATCAGTTATCACGCTGTCAGAAGGGCCTGAATGATTTCTTAGAGGTAAGACCTGGAAAGCATTTCAGTCTTAAGTCATGGGCAAAAACAGATATGGATTGTCGACTTGTTTTAACGATATTGTTGTCTGTACATATAGTGTGTATAGCATATATGTATATTTGTTTGTAAATATTGTAATAATTTTTATTCATTGAAGCAGTGATATTAAACCATTTGTTACAACTAGTGTGTCCACTTTTTTATTGATCACAATAGATTTACTGTAATTAATTATTTTAGGAAAAGAGATCAGCATTTCCAAGGTTCTATTTTCTTGGTGATGAAGACCTGTTGGAAATTCTTGGGCAGTCTACGAGACATAATGTGATTCAGGCACATCTGAAGAAATTGTTCTCTGGTATCAATGCAGTTTCATTTGATGCTGAGGGAAATTATATCACAGCAATTAAATCAATCGATGGTGAAACTGTTCCACTCAAAAAACAAGTCAAGCTGGTTCAACAAGTGGAGGTAATTTTTATTCACTGCTGCACTGTTTTCTTACTAAAGGCTGTTCATATGACTGTTTGACTGTTTCTTATGCATTGATTGGATGTGGGTAGGCAGGATGTTCATCATTTTTAATATTATGAAAACTAGCGGAATGTGTGTATATAAAGTTCAATAATAAATTTACCTTCTATCCCAATCTTTCTATGAATCTTTGCAGTAGAAAAATAATATATGTTTCCACTTTTGCTCAGCATATAACTTCTTGACTGCTCAAGGTCAGCTTTTTTCCAGTGGCTAGTCCCAGTAACTCAACGCGTGACATCGGGTGACTGACGATGACGTCACCTTCGGGCAAGGTTTTGTGTTTCTGTCTGAGACACAGGTGATATGACTGGGCTGACTTTATTGGCTGCTCGCCGGACCCCGGTCGGTATATAAGCTAGGCCGCGTGACTTGACGGCACAGCACAAAGTCTGCTGTGGACGTAACTCTGTCCTTCGTACTACTGGTTTGCACACAGCCACTGGTTTACCTGTATTGGGCGTGACCCGGGGTAGCTCCTGACTCGGCCGCTGTTGCTGCTGGAGCCGGCTGGAACTCGTGTCCAGTCCTTGGGCAGAGGTAGTGCTGCGGCTGGAGGTGCTGATGGTAGCCCACGGAGGGCTGCTGGTCCTGCGGTACTGGAACCACAGGTTCACTTAACCCAGTGGGACGTGGAGGCCCTGATGGAAGTCGACGACGACTTGATGCGGCTTGCTGGTGGACTTGTAGGGTGGCTGAAATAGGGAGTGTGGGGGGACTGGGAGGTGAGGCCTCGCCAGTCGTCGGGTGGCTTGAGCTTGTCCCGGGGGGGTCATGCTCCAGAGGGCAGTTGGGGCTGGGTTACAGTTCACATTGGATTCAGAGGCAGTAGCTGCCTTCCTAGCTTGCCACTTCCCACCACTCCTATGGGTGTATGGAATAGAGGTAGGAACTAAGGTCTGCCACGTTAAGGAAGAGCATGCAATGAAAATCCCTAGCTAGGTGTAAAGCCAGCCGGGGCCGAGCCACCCAGAGTCATATGCGGGGTTGCATTGGCGGCATGAGCTTAGTTGCTGAGCTGGGCCGTTTGGCTGGCTTCTATCACACGTGGAGGGATGGCGTGACGTCTGACATAAAGGCGAAACGAACTTGGCTGACATGTCCGTGAGTGCCCCCGTTTCTAGAGACATGCTGGTAGGCTCTGGTAGTAAGTCGTTCAGGGTTCAAACACTGCCTGGGGTGATGTGATGACACGTGAAGATGAGGCGAAGCCGTGTTTAAATAAACGTCGGTACGCGTCACGCGTCAAACTAATGAAAGAATTGTGTTCTTGCCTGGCTTTCATTGTCGAAGTGGCCATTGTGGGTCATGCAGAATGTTTATCATATCTGTTCTGGAAGATCTTGACACATTTAATTAAAATTCAGTCTTGTCACAATGGGCTCGTTTTGATAAATGAATGTGTGAAAGTCAATTTGTTTTCCTGAAGTGTGTAGTGGGCTGTTAAAAAAATGCAGAAGTAATTTTGAAATACAGGACATTAATTGTTCTTCCCTTGGGAAGCAACAACTTTTGGTGTGCATATCTGAGAAGTATGTTTGTTTGCAGACAGTGTTTCCTGCTTCTCAGAAAAAGATCATTTTTAACAAAGTGCTTGGTGTATTTGTTAGGTATGGCTCTCTGATTTGGCAAGAGAAATGAAGTCCACCCTGCTGCAGTTGTTGTTGAATTGCGTTAATGAAGTGGAAAAGACAAAATGTGACCCGGACCCCATCAAGTATCCTTCTCAAGTACTGTGTCTTACAGAAAGTGTAATGTTCACAAAGAGATGTGAAGAAGCAATTTCTTCCAACAATCTTCAAGCCTTCCTCAATACGCTCAAGGTAACAGAAAATTGAGATATTTGCATTTATTGTTTTAGTAATCATGTCATAATGGAATAAGTATAACTGTTCATAACTGTCAGAACTTTATGTAGCAATAGGGATGAACATTAGATTTTAACTGAATGTGTTTTAGGCTGTACTGAAGAGGTGATTAGCATTTCATTGTAATTCGTACACAGTGTGCACAATGTCATTAAAACTATTGTAGCCACACCTGATTTCTCTCCTGGCTATCAAATAAAATACTTGTGCTACAATAATCTCCAGGGTTGCTACATACCTAGAAAGCACTAAAATAACCTGAACAAGTCAGGGAATTTGAATATGGTCATAGGAAAACGTAAGAAATTAAAGTTAAAATCAAAAGTACTGTTTAACATTAAATATTTTCTGTAGAGCTGAAATATTTTTGATATAGCTATAAATTTTTTTTTGAGAGAGAAACAGCCTACCAACTAAAGAATTGTACCATTGTATTGTAAACTATTTTTAGAAAAGGGAAGTTCTGCATGTTTCATTTTAATACCAATACCATTATCATTTTAAATCATTTTTTGTCTGTAAAACTGGAAAAGTCAAGGTGTCACTCAGCTTTGTCCAAGGTTTACCATTATGTGCTGGCATACTGCCACGCTGCTGCAATCATCATTTGAGCATGTCCATACAGGGAGACAAATCTAACAGGTAAATGTAGAAGTGGGACATCATTACTCCATTTTGCGACTACGTGCAGTCTGACATTCTCTTGTTAAAATATGGTTTGAAGAATTTTGTTCAAGTGTGGAAACCCTACCTTGCTCAGAATGCTTTTGACAAAACAGGCATTAGTAATTGTGTTATTGACGTGCGTTACAAGGTGAGTTTTATATTTTATAACAGACCATACCATAATACACACATGTGCCTAATTTAAGAATAATAGTGNGTTACAAGGTGAGTTTTATATTTTATAACAGACCATACCATAATACACACATGTGCCTAATTTAAGAATAATAGTGAAATTAAATACAAAGGTGCACACCCAGTGATTGTGCACCACGTCACCGCAGGGAAGCAGAGGCCCTAAGCAGCGAGCTGCCTTCCTGACGCAAGAGTCGTAGGGTACAGAGAGAGATAATAAAATGCCAGCAAAGTTACCAGATGACCCTTTACTGCAAGCGAACACCACCTTGCTCAGTCAAGCCCTCTATACTCCCGAATGAAGACTGGACTATTTTGATCCAGGGTTGGTCCTACCCCACAGAAATATAACTGAGGATTGATCCACACTAGAGTTGAACCGACTACTCCCCAACTATACAGTCCATACACTATTTGTGAAACGCAAAGCAATGGCAGTGACTCAAGGTGGAGAGGGTAATCCACTCTAAGACGATGAAAAATGCAATCGCTGGTCAAAAACCACACTATTGTTTTGAAAAACCCAAGCCTGAAAAAGAAAAATGCAATATGAAGATGACAAATACAATGACGCCTCGTGCTGGCTCTGACTCATATATTATCACGGGACCGGGCGAGGGGTGAAGTGGGAGGGTGTCCAGCCACATGGAAAACCACCATCTCCTCTGTCTCACTCTTGCGTGCTCACATGGTGCATCGCTATCCTCTGGCCCATGCCGCCTACGTGCGGCTGTGGAGGAAGGAGTGCCTGCTGCCGGCCAGCCACTGGAGCACTGGAACTCAACCCCAGCCGCTCATCATTTGCTTGCCGTCGTGCGTGGATTTGAGTCCTGCTTCATGTTGGCTGCCGGCACTGTATTCCTATTTTGCGCTGCCGAGGCAGGGGGTGTTGTCCACCACAACTCAAGTCAAGACCCACTGGTCACAACAACATCCACACTTTTGAGGACAACAACCCATGCCATTCTCTAATGCTGGCCAGTCATCCCATGACGTCCCTCGCTGCGAGTGACCGGACGATGGGCTGGTTCTCATATCCCAAGCACCTTCTCTCTNCAGTCATCCCATGACGTCCCTCGCTGCGAGTGACCGGACGATGGGCTGGTTCTCATATCCCAAGCACCTTCTCTCTCTGACTACCAAGGACCATGCCATGAAATGAAAAGAGGAAATGAATTCCTACATTTTATTCTCTGTGTCTTATCTTAAATGATTTTAAACAAAAATTACAAAAACTCAACACTTATAAACGAAACTGAGCTAACTAAATTTACTGGGTTACGTGAGTGACTACATAATGATTGAAAACTAAAAACAAACAACATACACCAAATAAGTGATCACATTTGTACAGTACCAAACACACAATTAAAATAAAATATCTAAGCAATATGTAACACTCTTACTCTATTATCTGTTTATACATCATATTTGTATTTACTGGACATCTACTATCAACCCTTCTATACTATGCCCTTATGCCAAGTCACAGGGCGGGGCAGGATAAGACTACCAAGTAGACTTTNTACTATCAACCCTTCTATACTATGCCCTTATGCCAAGTCACAGGGCGGGGCAGGATAAGACTACCAAGTAGACTTTGGACTTGTTTGGGGACCTAGTAGGGGAAGGGCAGGGTGCTGCCAGGATGTACACCTGGAAGCGAGAAGAGGCAGCTAGAGAGAGGGAAACACCGTACAGTGCTACCAGCAGGGATCGCAGTTTGCAGTTTGATTTGTTGTGGTGCACACCATGAGCTATTTCACTCCTGCCACCTACTCATCCAAAGAAGACTGTCACCATTCCACGACCTCAAACTGTCGCACGAGTAGCTCGCCGTATAGACATTACACCTAGTTACACCACAGCTCGCACGCAGACCAGACCAGCACCTCCTTCAGCACCTCCACGTGCACAACTGGTTGTGGTCGAACAACCAACGCCAACCCATCCTGCGTCTGTCAATAACCCGGTAAGTTGGCGGCACCAGCTTTCCTGCCGTCTGGGGGGAAAAAGCTGAAGACGTCCACCCACACTAGATACGCCTAAGGTGAGGCTACACACTTTTGATAATTACGACACACAGTATCTGACCCTAATGAAATCAAGGAAAACAGTTATAGGAAAGAGCAGTTTTAAATACTATCTGTTTTATGCAAAAATGTGTATTATACATCATTTAATATTTTCTCTGAACACATACAACAACAAAATATTAGTTATAATTACCCTATAGTCATAGTTCATTGTGATTAGAATTTCTGATTCACTTGACTATAAACATGCCAACACACACTGGATGGAAAAATACAAGATACTTTATACATCTCTGCAAGCACTACTCCCATGAACATACTTGTTGACAAATGCCACCTGTTGATGCCAGTTGTAATTATCTGGGGAAGAAATCTGAGATCGGGATGTATGATGACCTATTCATACGGATAATTCTTTCAGCCCCAGAATATGCGAAATCCCATACAATATGTGACAGTTGGTAACCCTAGTTTTATCATGGTCGATGAACTTGTAGTAAAGTATCCTCTTGCGACTAAAACAATTTACCAATATTGTTCTGGGATGAGAATGAGATANTCGATGAACTTGTAGTAAAGTATCCTCTTGCGACTAAAACAATTTACCAATATTGTTCTGGGATGAGAATGAGATACGAGTGCTTTCTTCAGGCAATATGAATTCTTTGTTTTCCACAGCATGTTTTGATTACTGGAAACCCATAATTTATTAACCTATATTTTCCATATTGAACATACTGCATTCTTCAAGATATTAGATAAAATTTTGTGTTTACATTTTTTCTGATATTCTGTCAATATTTAAGTTACCATTTTTGTGGAAGTCTTTCTCATTCCAAGATCCTAACTCTTATTCATTCAAATTCTAATTATATTAGAATCTGCAGCACTGTTTCTCTGCTTGTGTTAATTCTTCTGCCATAATGTGTGCACTCAGTCTTTGAACCGAGCGTATTAAGGTGGTTGCTGTGTCCACATTTACATCCATGCTTTGGTATTTACTGCCCGCTTCTTGCACCACTGCGGGCCTTTTACTGNGGTTGCTGTGTCCACATTTACATCCATGCTTTGGTATTTACTGCCCGCTTCTTGCACCACTGCGGGCCTTTTACTGCTTCTCTGTTAAACCATCTATGCCATTAAAAACTAGTTGATTTGTTCAAGACAACTTCACCATAAGCCATTTGTAATAGAACTAAAGTTACACTTGCACTTTTGTCAATTTTCAACACTAGATTCGATGTTAATCTGCTGTTCCAGATTCCTGTTGCTCATTTTCTGCCAATAGCACATCACATGTACGTGTTATTTCATCTGTTATCCGGTGGTCTGCAACCCAGGCGAACACACATTATAACTTGGTCAGAACATACTCAGTTACAAATGGCTGTGTGACTCACCATTAATAATGCTGTGCCATGCGCATTATGCATATTACATTGTCATACCTCTTTTGCAGTTCCTTTTCTGCACAGGAGGAACTTGAACTGGAGCATCTTTCGAAAGACCACTGTAAGCTCTTATTTATGTGGCTTTGTACCAGAGACGATATCTGTGTTTAGTCTACTTTCAGTAAGTAACATTGTCACAAGATGGGTTAAAATCAAAATTGACTTTTCACCACAAGCAATATTTAAAAANTCGATGAACTTGTAGTAAAGTATCCTCTTGCGACTAAAACAATTTACCAATATTGTTCTGGGATGAGAATGAGATATGAGTGCTTTCTTCAGGCAATATGAATTCTTTGTTTTCCACAGCATGTTTTGATTACTGGAAACCCATAATTTATTAACCTATATTTTCCATATTGAACATACTGCATTCTTCAAGATATTAGATAAAATTTTGTGTTTACGTTTTTTCTGATATTCTGTCAAAATTTAAGTTACCATTTTTGTGGAAGTCTTTCTCATTCCAAGATCCTAACTCTTATTCATTCAAATTCTAATTATATTAGAATCTGCAGCACTGTTTCTCTGCTTGTGTTAATTCTTCTGCCATAATGTGTGCACTCAGTCTTTGAACCGAGCGTATTAAGTTTGTTGCTGTGTCCACATTTACATCCATGCTTTGGTATTTACTGCCCGCTTCTTGCACCACTGCGGGCCTTTTACTGCTTCTCTGTTAAACCATCTATGCCATTAAAAACTAGTTGATTTGTTCAAGACAACTTCACCATAAGCCATTTGTAATAGAACTAAAGTTACACTTGCACTTTTGTCAATTTTCAACACTAGATTCGATGTTAATCTGCTGTTCCAGATTCCTGTTGCTCATTTTCTGCCAATAGCACATCACATGTACGTGTTATTTCATCTGTTATCCGGTGGTCTGCAACCCAGGCGAACACACATTATAACTTGGTCAGAACATACTCAGTTACAAATGGCTGTGTGACTCACCATTAATAATGCTGTGCCATGCGCATTATGCATATTACATTGTCATACCTCTTTTGCAGTTCCTTTTCTGCACAGGAGGAACTTGAACTGGAGCATCTTTCGAAAGACCACTGTAAGCTCTTATTTATGTGGCTTTGTACNAAAAAAAAAAAAAAAAAAAAAAAAACAGGATCTTTCTTTTGTAGGCTGCAGGCTCTTTTGTCATCAATGGACACTGACTGACTTTAAATGCCATTAGTGGCACTCCTTCCCCAGAACGCTGTCTTAAATTTTAATAACTAATTGGCTCATGTACACATGTTACTGTAGCTAAAGCAAATATGTATGACATTATTTTGCAAGTAGAGTAGTTGAGAATGTCTGAAGAAGTGCAGGTTGCAAGTTTTGTAAACTATGTAGTCTGCACGACTGGTGTGTCACAGCATCAGCTTGAAGCATACACCAACCTGGAGTTGGAGTGGGTGGACTCGGGAGAGAACGACAGCGACCTGCGTGACCTGGAGTTGAAGTTGAAGGCCCTCTTGCTCGACACTATCCACCACATCGGTGTGGTGGAGCAGCTGATATCGAAGCGGGTCACCAGTATCAGCAGCTGGCGCTGGCAGAGACAGCTCAGGTCAGAGCCCTTCATCATGCTTTCCTTGATAATGTACCTGCACTTTTTATTCTGAATTATCACCATCCAGAAATATTTAATAATTGTGTTATTCAGTGTACCACTGGTCATTTATTATTATTATTTTTTTTGAATTTTTGACTTTAATCAGTGGGCAACAAAAGTCATTTAAAATTCTAACAGTATTTCCTTCAGACTGTAAATAAATACGATCATCAGTGTGTGAAAACTAAAAAACAAAGAAAAGTTTTTTTTTTATTTCCTCTGTTCTTATGCTTAATGCTTACTTTTAGGAAGTAGTTCCGAATAGGAAAAACATATTCTTTTTCATGAAGCAAATACGAAATATTCTAAAACATACAAAACTAAAATAACTCTAACTTTTTATTTGATCTCTATGACAAATTTTGAACTACGTACTATGGGAGCCATGGTGGTGTAGTGGTTAGACTACTCGCCTCCCATGCAGGTGAAATGGGTTCGATTCCCAATGACGTTGCCCCCGAATTTTCGCATATGGGAATCATGCCGGTCGATGCAGGTGGCCAACGAGTTTCCTCGGGAATCTCTAATATCCCCCATCCTTTTAATTCCGGCACTGTTCCATACTCACATCATTTCACCCTCAGCGGCTCTAAATACCTCGCTGTCAAGAGCTGCCCAAATCTCTTCACTCATTCGCTACCACCTTTATAAATGACCTTTAACTTTCTGTAGTAGTACATTATTTCAAACACCAAGCTTACAACTGTCCTCAAATTCTCATTATTATACGTAATGGTGAACTCAAAGTTGTTTTTGCTTACTGCAAAATCTCTGATCTGTAATTGAACATTTAATCACTATAAAAGAAATTTTATATATTTTTTCTTTTCTAAATTTGACAAATTTAGGGTGGTATTAGCTTTGCATTGGAAAATTAAACAAACCTTGTGTACATTTTCTCATGTATTGTAATTCCCNCCCCTCATTATTTCGTATATTTACTTGCACTATGTTTAATTGGTTTAGTTTATTTTATCTGCCAGATCGCTTTTTGTTTACAAAGATATTGGGCAAGTATGCATTAACAAAAACAAAAGTAAGTATGTACATAAACCAATAACAAGAACAAAGGCGTGTTTGTGTAAATGCAGACTTTCCCAACGTCTTTGTACAAACATGTACACATAAAGTGATCTGGCAGATGCGATAAACTAAATTAGTTAAACTATGTTATAGCTCACTCAGTTATAGATATTAAACACCTGCATGTAAATACACTTACATGTGCATTTGCCCACACGTGAATAAACATATGCACATGTGCACATACATGTGCAAAACAATACACATTTATAAATGTGCATACATGCATGTGCACACATGAGCATGGGCAAAATATCAAATGACTTTTGTTGCCTCGTTGGTTTATTTTGTAAATTGGAACATAAAAAAAATTTCAATAGAAAACATTGTACATCGAGGAAGTTGGTTTACATTATCACAAATTGCTTCACTGAAAATTATATATTCAGTGATGGTATCAGCCCTAATGCAAATAACTTTTCTCTGATAGGCTGTATTTTTTTGTTGAAACCTGTAGATGCTGCATTACTATGGGAGAACAATTATGTTTAATACTCAAGGCATAGTGTCTATGTTATTGATAGACAGGCTAAAAGTAGATTGGCTGAGTAAGAACAATGCTTTATTAAGAAAAAAAAATGATGGCAAAAGTTTTTGCAGTTCTCTGTGAAGAAAATATTAAGTGAAGCATTGAGAACTTGTTAGTGCAGTTAGTATTTGTTGTCTTCCCTCAGGTTTTACATAAGTAAAAGTGGAGTTGTGGTAGCCAGGATGGTGGATGCTGAGTTTGAGTATACTTATGAGTACCAAGGGAATGCTCCAAAACTGGTGCATACACCACTCACCGACAAGTGTTATCTGACACTTACACAGGTAAATATTGCAATACAACTCACTTTTATGATTTTATTTTCTTTAAAACGGAAGTGTGTGCATATAACATGTGTAATATACGTACATAATTTTATTCATAATGTACTTTCAGTTCTTTACACTAAATAAATCACAGTTCTAGCATCATAAAGATGTTTGTTTTTGACTAATGAGTTATGTGTAGGGGCATGGACTTTTCGCGATCGCGAATAAACGACGACAAACGCGAAATCGTCACAAAATTTAGTTTTTACGCGAAATATGGCATATCGGACTTTAATGCGCTAAATATAACCACGTTTTCCAGTAAAATTTTGTTTACAGTATTGCAAAGCAAACACGCGCTCATATTTTAACACTAGGTGGCGAAATACCGTATCTCGGCATGCATAGGCTGTACATAAAAAAAAACGGCTACAGAAAGTTTGTTGCGACTTATTTACGAGATATTGACATTTAAAAAAAAATTTAACCTCCAAAACATGTTCAGGAATTGGTCTACAAACAGTACATTTTAATGTTTTATCTTAGTTTGTAAAAAGGTAAAAAAAATGTGAATAAATAAATAGCGTTTCAATCGCGCAATAATTTGTTCACTCATGTTCATAAACAAAATATCCTTTATCGTGCACGCGTAGAAAGTAAACATGGTGGAGCTCGGTCATAGCTGCCGTACATGAGAAAATAATTACGCTGTTGTACCAGAGAAAGATATCTTACGTAGTTCGCACGCCCGCCACCGCGCCACAAATGCACATTGATAGACGCCATTTTGTGTAACATGTTGCCGTATTTTTGCTTTCTCAAGTCACGATACCACCTGTGGAATACTATACGCGGGACGTTTATTTGTAAACAGTTAAAATGTTCCAATTGTACTGTTGCGTAAGTAAAAAACATTACTATATCGTATTTAAAAAAAAGGATAGTTCCTGGTGCTTCTTAATTCTTTGCCCAGTATAGATTATACACCTAAGTTGACAACACTAGTTTCCACTGTTTTTATTTGGTATTTACTTTACTATTTGTTTTTGCGTTGGTTCCTGTTACGTGTGTTAACGTATTTTAATACTCAGACATTGTTTAATATACCATGAACGGGAACGGGATTTTAAAACTGATGGTTTTTTCATATTTGATGAACGAAACAAAACTATGATGTGTAAATACTGCAGTAATTATTAAGTTTAGGGTTTTTTCTGAAAAACACAAAAAAAAATTATGATATATTTCTACTTTACTATTCACGTAGAACACGAATATATTAGGGGCGTAGCTTTAAAATAAATACAACATATTTTAGAAAAATTGAACAAAATTGCGAAATGAGCAGTATAGCCAGTTTGTTTAAGTTTCTGAACGAAACGTCCTAGACCAACAAAAGTTGCATTAATGGGTTCTGCACAGCTTACCTTGTTCATATTCAAGAGGGCGTAATGTTAAAATAAGTAGAACATATTTTGAAAAACTTGCGAAATATGTTTGTTTACGTCTATTAACGTCCGAGGAATTATACCAGCCCCCTACCTAGGTGAGGCAATTTACATTCTTTTGGTGTGTTTTACGGTTCCTTTAAATCCCTACAATCCTACATTCACAGTTTAGTGTAAAACCCAAACATCCTAGGTTAGTATAAAACCCTACTATCCAAGGTTAGTGTAAAATCCAAACATCCTAGGTTAGTGTAAAACCCTACAAATTCTAGGTTAGCTTAAAAATGTAAAATAGTGACTCACCCATTGTGGGGTTAGGTGGGCACATATTATGAAATTAGTCTGACGTTAATGCCCCTAGTATGTTCGTATTCTGCATCATTAGTAGAGTAGAAATATAAGTATTAAAACTTTAAAAAAACACAAAAAGTCTTTTCGGGCTAAACTTAATAATTACCACCAATTGTTTGGTGTCTGAAATATAAAAAACAACATTGTTGATAAAAAATTGTTTGCATTTGTAGGAAGTTTTCCTTTGCTGAAAACACTCATGCAGACAGAATTCCTGCAAGGCTATCTTGCTTTACAGCAGTATGTTTCAGGAATTTTGAAAGAAGGGCAAACTACTGATGTCCTCAATGTTTTGCATGGTCTACGTGAGCAACATTCAACTTTTGTGTCACAAGCTGTGTCCATGCTGGGGATTCCCACATCAAATGCAGACAGCGAGCGGGCTTTCTCTGCATATTGACACATTTTAACCGATTTACGGACAGGCCTAAAACCGAACAACATACTCGATTACGAACGGTTTATGAAACCACCTAGCATGTAAATTGACACTGTTCTAAACAAGATATATATTTTCTTTTTATAAGATTTGGTGTTCTCATTTTAAAAATTTAGTGTTGAATTATTGTTTGTGTTCTTAAGTTAGAAGTATTAATTTTTTGTCTACATATATTGGCATTTATCAATTTGGCACTTGTTTCGGTAGTGAACTCTGTTTGTACAAATATATATATATATATATGTTTTTCTGTACTGTACATTTTACATTTTGTAGTGCTGTGTTAAATGTAATCATCAAATAATATTTTTAATTTGAATTTATATATAATTTTTTAGTAGCCAGTAAAGTGAAATGTAAAAATCCTGGTTTTTTACAAAGTATTTCCAGTTCATCTACCTACAAAAGACAATTCCATTATTAATATCAAAAAACGCGACCTAAAAGTTTGTAAGTACTGCTTGTCATAAGTTTTTATTTACCGCTTTAATGTTTTTGTTTACCGCCTTAATGTTTTTAAGTGAATTTAACATGGCGAAAATTGTTAAAAAATACTGCTTTAAACCAAATTTTATTTACCACTTTTAGGGGGCCTTAGTTATGTGTTTTCTGTGTATTTGTGTAATTTTGTTTATTATTGAATTTTTTTGGATTATATTTGAAAATAAGATTTCATAACCTTTACACCAGGGGCTGCGGTGGCTGAGCAGTCAGACTACTCTCCTCCCACTAAGGCAAACCGGGTTCAATCTCTGAGCAGGTCACTCCCGGATTTTTGCAAGTTGGAATCATGCCAGACAATGTGGCTGATCGGCGGATTTTCTCGGGGATCTTTGATTTCGGTGCTGCTCCAGTCTCACCTCATTTCACCTTCATTGGCTCTCAAGACCTCGTTGTTAAGAGCCGTCCAAATCTCTCAACTCAACTCAACAACTCTTTTCACAAAACTTGAATGGGTCCACAGTTGGTAATGTTCGCCAAGGTGTGACACTCACATAGTAAGGAGTCTAAATTGGCAATAGTTTGAACCCTTCCTGTGGCAAAACTTACGTCTTTTGAATACGGAGTTGTTAATGCAAGTTGTTCAGGACCTTCTATAATCAGAGAGTCCTTTTGTCTTTAGTCTGTGTGTGTAATTGTGTAATGTTAAACACAGCNTGTTCAGGACCTTCTATAATCAGAGAGTCCTTTTGTCTTTAGTCTGTGTGTGTAATTGTGTAATGTTAAACACAGCCTTTTGACATTGTAGGTTCACGGTTAATTGAACAGTTTTGAAAGCTCATCTTAGGCGGTGTTTAGTTTCTGCCATATGTTGATAGAAACATTGGCTTGCAACTGCCATGTGTGTAACTTAAAATGTTTGCATTCTGGTTTTGAGAAAATAATTTTATTATTTCTCATTTAATACATACAACTACTAATGTGAACAATGTACATTCATGCATTCTTAATTTTATGCATCATGTTATTAGTTTTTAAATATTGATTGCTTTTTATTGTAACCCTATTCATTTTTACATTAATATATGTGCCTTGTCCATGATAGACAATGTGGCCTGCTGTTCTTGTTTCCTGCCAAGTATTTGGTGTGGTTACGTGGACGCATGCAGTTAGATACCTGTGTGTCAAGTATTTGTGCTAAAAGTTAATATGTTAACTAAACACCAGACAGAATTGGACACATGAATGTANCTAAACACCAGACAGAATTGGACACATGAATGTATTAGAATGTCGCATCACTAGTTTAGTTCTTCCTCATATTTAAGCCTACTTGAGGGTAGGGGATGTTTCTTTTCAGACTTGTATTTGAATGATGTAATATTTGTAGTGACTGTTTGCTAGGCAAGTTATATGGGTTTTACATGAATTAATTATTGAAATCTTTTTATAGTTATTTTTTAAAAAAATACGAGTGCCTATTAAAATCACTTGTGGAGTGAAGGTAGAATGTTCTTGGCTGTTTGTTTACATGATATTATATTACTGGTCCAGTACGCTACAAACTACTATGCATTGTACATGCATCACTTATTTTACATAAGTAGAGAACTCTTGGGGCACTATAAAGCATTGCAGTGAATAAATTCTGCTCTTGATTTCATCAGGTTTGCTTCATCAACATGGATTGTACATAATTTTTCTATAATTTCAAAGTGATCTGTNTGTTCAGGACCTTCTATAATCAGAGAGTCCTTTTGTCTTTAGTCTGTGTGTGTAATTGTGTAATGTTAAACACAGCATTTTGGCATTGTAGGTTCACGGTTAATTGAACAGTTTTGAAAGCTCATCTTAGGCTGTGTTTAGTTTCTGCCATATGTTGATAGAAACATTGGCTTGCAACTGCCATGTGTGTAACTTAAAATGTTTGCATTCTGGTTTTGAGAAAATAATGTTATTTTTTCTCATTTAATACATGCAACTACTAATGTGAACAATGTACATTCATGCATTCTTAATTTTATGCATCATGTTATTAGTTTTTAAATATTGATTGCTTTTTATTGTAACCCTATTCATTTTTACATTAATATATGTGCCTTGTCCATGATAGATGATGTGGTCTGCTGTTCTTGTTTCCTACCAAGTATTTGGTGTGGTTACGTGGACGCATGCAGTTAGATACCTGTGTGTCAAGTATTTGTGCTAAAAGTTAATATGTTAACCAAACACCAGACAGAATTGGACACATGAATGTATTAGAATATCACATCACTAGTTTAGTTCTTCCTCATATTTAAGCCTACTTGAGGGTAGGGGATGTTTCTTTTCAGACTTGTATTTGAATGATGTAATATTTGTAGTGACTGTTTGCTAGGCAAGTTATATGGGTTTTACATTAATTAATTATTGAAATCTTTTTATAGTTATTTTAAAAAATACGAGTGCCTATTAAAATCACTTGTGGATTGAAGGTAGAATGTTCTTGGCTGTTTGTCTACATGAAATTATATTACTGGTCCAGTGCGCTACAAACTACTATGCATTGTACATGCATCACTTATTTTACATAAGTAGAGAACTCTTGGGGCACTATAAAGCATTGCAGTGAATAAATTATGCTCTTGATTTCATCAGGTTTGCTTCATCAACATGGATTGTACATAATTTTTCTATAATTTCAAAGTGATCTGTCCATTATCTGACCCTTATTCTGATCTTCATAATCAAAATGTAGTGTTTTTGCCACTATTTATTTATTTAGTATATACTTGTCAGTGTTTGTTATACTGTATAGTTCAGTTATGGGAGACATTTAGTTCAGACTTACATTTAACCAGAAAAATTATTATTTTTCAGGTAAGCTCCTTGAACAAAATATTAGTCATCGTGCATGTTCAAGGTGGCAGTTATTTCAGTTTCCTGCAGACTACTTTGCATGAGGATGATCAGGACCTGTGTAAGGTGGTACAGGATTTATAGATTTGGAGGAGGCGACACAGTACAGTTAGTGTTGTATTCAGTGTGCGGAAAATGGGGAGCAAAGCAGATGTCAGTGATTGGCAAAAAGGAGTGATGCATTTGGACATCCACAGGTCATAGTATGAATGAAGTAACGAAATTTGTAAATTTGTTGATTGTAGATATAGTCCCAATAAATGAGCTATCAGCTCCCTGGATCAGTTATAAATAAATTTTAAAAAAATTTGCAGGTGTGTTGATGTGTGCGGTTATACGAGTTTACCAGTAATGACAAAAATTCCAATCTACAGAAAGTTCTCATTAAAATTGTGGCTGATAGACTACGTTGACAGACAGGGATTGTCGGCATGCTGTTTATTCATTTCTTTACTTCCAGGCAAGAATTGTTACTAGAAATCAACACAGGTCTTTCACAACTAATTTCTGAAAGAACATTATGCATGGAACTGCTTACCATAAACATACAGAACAAAATGGTATGCAAGAGGTCATCACCCAGTTAGAGTGACTGGAAACATGTAATCTGGTTGAATGAATCTCATTCCTGCCTGTATGGGAATGAAGCTACGTGTTTTGTTCATCGTAGACCTCCGAGAGAACATTTAATGAAGAATGTTTGCAAGTCAAGTTACAGGTAGTTCTCTGATGTTCTGGGGGTGTTATAATCATGCAGAAATGGATTCTGTGGTCGGCGTGACGGGAAACTTGAACCACAATAGCTTCAGTGAGTTGCTGGACAACTAGGTTTTACATTTTGTTCATCTTCTTACCAAGGAACATAACAATCATACCGCAAGTGTCTGATTGGCCCGACAAACATTCAGGAGCATTCACACATCTGGAATGGACTACAAAATCATCAGTGTAAACCCTTGTGGGGTTATTTGGAACAAGTGAAACACCAGGGAAGACATCCACAAAAACTGGCTGAACTGTACAATTCTTTGATGCAATTTTGGCTGAACATTGATGTTGCCTAAATCTGCGTTATTGTCCAGTCCATGCCAAATTGAATTGCATCTGTTATTCATGCTGGTGGAGGTATAACACCACTCTACTACAGTGGTATATCTCAGTTCCCGGTGACTAATTTTTGTTTGGTGGGCTTATACAGTATTCAGTAGCATTAAGCATATGTAGCAAGGTTCTGAGCCTTCTTTCCGAAGGAAAGATAAGCTTATGAAATCACTTTCCTCTCTGTGTGCATCTGGTGTGTGTCCCTAACTAAAAACTTTTAAACCTGTGAACCAAATTTAATCGAACTTGGTACAGATCTAGTACTTAGTAAGGACTTTCAAATTTTATAGCTTTTAACTATGCTGGATATTTTTTTCAAAATGGTAGCCATTTTAAAATGTAGAGTTCTATGTCATGTTTTAACAACCATTTAACTAATTTAAACCAAATTTGGTATGTTGATATTGCGTCATGTAAGCATTGAATGTATAGAGGGATATTGGTATGGGACCACTATTCAGCTTTTAAATTATATCTCGGAAACTACTCAACCGATTCCCACCAAATTTAGTATATAAGTAATAATACTATATTAGACTATATGCAATTTAAATGGACAAGGCATTTATTTATAAAATGGCAGTCACATAAATATTTTAGGTTCATTAATTTTTTATGTCATATCTCGGGACACAAGCGACCAATTCCTCCCAAATTTGGCACAAATGTACTATAGTAGACTATTAAACTGATATGTTTCATTTGGGTCAGACATATATTTTCAAAATGGTGGCCTTATAAACATTGTTAGCTTAGTACGCTGTACCTACAAAACCATGTAACAAATTTCAACATTGTATGCTGGTACAACCATCTTGTGTCCACACAGTGTTTATTTTGTGCATCATTTTGTAAAATAGGGCCTTATGGAATAATTAATTTGTCATGTCTTGGAGTGTACAAAGTGTTCTGAGTTTGAGTCCTGGGTAAGAAACGTGTGTATTTGTAATTGTCTCCCGAGTGCAACATATGTTTCTGGTTCTCTCTCTAGTGATATTCTGTCAGCAACATATCGAGGCCTACTCACCATCTAAGCTTCTAAGAACTTCGTCAAAATTATTTGCATCCGTGTAGAGGAAAGTAGGCTCATTAGTTATATCAGTAACTTCTTGTTAATTTGAAAGATTTATTTTAAAATTACGTAAGATTGTTTCATTCAGTGGCATAGCGAGAAATTTCTCAAAGGAGGGGTTGCACTGAATGACGGGAAGGGAGGAAATTTACACTCACCCAAGTGGTGCTAACATACGTGTTAATTAGGACAATTACTAGTAGAAAAATGACTTNATTTTGTAAAATAGGGCCTTATGGAATAATTAATTTGTCATGTCTTGGAGTGTACAAAGTGTTCTGAGTTTGAGTCGTGGGTAAGAAACGTGTGTATTTGTAATTGTCTCCCGAGTGCAACATATGTTTCTGGTTCTCTCTCTAGTGATATTCTGTCAGCAACATATCGAGGCCTACTCACCATCTAAGCTTCTAAGAACTTCGTCAAAATTATTTGCACCCGTGTAGAGGAAAGTAGGCTCATTAGTTATATTGGTAACTTATTGTTAATTTGAAAGATTTATTTTAAAATTACGTAAGATTGTTTCATTCAGTGGCATAGCGAGAAATTTCTCAAAGGAGGGGTTGCACTGAATGACGGGAAAGGAGGAAATTTACACTCACCCAAGTGGTGCTAACATACGTGTTAATTAGGACAATTACTAGTAGAAAAATGACTTNGGGAGGAAATTTACACTCACCCAAGTGGTGCTAACATACGTGTTAATTAGGACAATTACTAGTAGAAAAATGACTTTAGTATGTAATAAAATGTATCATAGTTTACAGCAGTTACATATTTTTGTCACAATTAATGGCTTATTAAGAATTTAAATATAATTAGTAGATAACCTTAGGGGTAAAAAGGTGGGGAGGGTTACTAGCCCCATATCTCCCGATGTCTATACCCCTGACTACAGTTGTATTATAGCTGTACCAGTGCGTGCCATTATTAACATGTAATGCCCACATATTTAGTAATATTTTACATTTTATTGTCAATTAAATGCCTGTAATAAAATTTGGAAATTTAATTTCAGGGCATGCACATGGGGCTAGGGGGCAACCCGTATGGCCCTGCAGGAACTGGAAAGACAGAATCTGTAAAGGCTCTCGGAGGATTGCTTGGACGGCAGGTTCTTGTCTTCAACTGTGACGAAGTACGTCTGCGTTTTACATTTACATGCATGTTTCAAATAAGGAATTTGTTTCATTTCATCATTTCAGTATGTTGTGTGTGAAACAATTACATCTTTGCTGCCTGAACCTTCTCCCTCTTCATAATCCCACAGGTGTTACATATGGTTGAAACATGATTTGCTAGGCGCACAGTTGGCCAGCAGTATGTTTTCTCAGTACCCTCATTACCGTATTTTAAGATAGTCTCTTAATAGTGAAAGTTTTGTAATGTTATTGGCAATCGGTAGACCCCATGTTCTATGTATATCAATAAACCAAAAATCACCATCTTGACATTATGAGTTCACTGTTATTTAAACTCATTTACTTTTCTACCAGTTTTCTTTTGTTCCTAATGAATTTTATTTGTGGGGACAGTGCTTGTCTGTAAGGGTTTTATTTCTCACGAAGTGCATTATGGAACGAACCTACCAGTACTTCTGTGCACACCAAGAGGTATATAAAATAAATCTGTTTATTTTTATTTGTTTAGTTGTCCTCAAACACTACAAGATTTGGTGTAAAAACGGGTATTAAATTACTCATCTAGAGTGTATAGTATTCCAGTTTACCATGAGAAATAGAAGTGTGTAATATTTTTGATCATATTTTTAGACATTAGTAGCCCATCAAATAAGTATGTAATGAGAGTCATAACAAAAATAATTTTTCAGAGCATTGTGCACCCTTATCCTTATAAACAACTAATTGCTAGCACCCTATGTCTAGCGTGGACAGATGTGATATAATCATCCATCACGTTCCTGGTAACTTTTTACGTAAGCTACCAGTGGCAAAGTAGTGTCAAGAAACATGGCCACTTCCCTATGAGATGTACAATGTTGCCAGTGTCAGAGAAAACAGGGAAAACCGGGAAAGTCAAGGAATTCTGAATTTTTGGAGAAGTCAGGGAAATACCAGGATAATTTATGGGAGGTCAGGAAATTAACATAAACTGATAAGAAATGTATTTAATAAAAATATTTGAGTTTGGATTNGATAATTTATGGGAGGTCAGGAAATTAACATAAACTGATAAGAAATGTATTTAATAAAAATATTTGAGTTTGGATTTTTGCACTTCTACTACATAGCCACTTATAAATTGTGCCATGCATTATTTTGGTTTATTCCATCTATGTAGAAAAATTAAAAATCTAGGGGCTAATTTTGTTATGTAAAATTGTAAACATACATATTTTCTTTGCTGAATGTATTTTACTTTCTGATACAGCAAGCATTTACATAGTTGAAAATGTGATTTTAGGTGTCAGGTCAAGATTTATGACTTTGTTTCTGGTCAAGAGATAGCTAGTATTCCACCTCTCCTGTCTCATCTTTTTTTTTTTTTTTAAACGTGCCAACTTTGTAAATATTCTTTATAGTATTTTATAAATATTTGTTTAGCACAGAAAAGAATCCATAAGGAAAGGCTGTATTGGTGTTACTCAAAAAAGAGTAATTTTTAAAGAAATAACGTAAAAGTAATTTTAATAATTTTAATTTTTGCTGTGTATTGTGATTAAGGAAAAGTAACAAGATTCATGGAAAAGTCAGGTAAATGTCAGGGAATTCTTATAAGGATACTGCTAGCCTTCCTGATATAGAACAGATCATGAACTGACACAGTACCAATACTGCCACGAGGAGCACCGTCACAATGTGATGACATTCCATAAACATTACCATTCTATATCGGGCTCATTTAATTATTATTTCAAATATACTACAAACAGCATGCAGCCTAAAGACTAGATTAGATTTTTTTTGGAAAGCCAGTGCAAACTTGCACTGTTAAAGTTGTTTCACCATCTGATTAGTTTTAACAAATCTTGTAATAATGATCACATTAAAAAAAATGTTTGTTTTGTAGGGCATTGATGTGAAATCCATGGGACGTATTTTTATTGGCCTTGTCAAGTGTGGTGCATGGGGATGTTTCGACGAATTCAACAGATTGGAAGAAGCAACTCTGTCTGCTGTGTCGATGCAAATACAGCCTATACAGATTGCATTGAAAAATAAGCACAAAGTGGTCAGGTTGCTTGACGAAGATGTGAGTTTCAAATCAGCAGCTTTCATTGTACATTTTTGTAGTTTTTAAAATAACCATTCATTATTTAAAAATTTATTTTTAAACAATCTATAAATGCACGCTATATTTTTTTCAGATCTCCATTGACCCAAATTCTGGAATATTTGTAACTTTGAATCCTGCTGGTAAAGGTTACGGAGGAAGACAGAAACTACCAGACAATTTAAAACAGCTTTTTAGACCAGTTGTTATGTCTCAGCCAGACAATGAACTTATAGCTGAAGTCATTCTGTACTCTGAAGGTTTTAGACATGCCAAGAAAATTGGCAGGAAAATTGTTGAGCTCTTTGACTTATCCAGGTGAGAATTTTGTATTTTTAAGTGAGGGAACTACATAGCAATGCCTGTGGTATATTAAGACTACAAGTCAGTAGTTTCAGAGCATCTGAAGTAGCTGGATTTGGGGGAAGGGAAAAAAAAGAGGTGCAAACTTCTACGCAATGTGCAGTTGTAGCAGAAATGATTGATAACTTTAAATTTAAAGAGATTGACCTAGATTCTGGGAGTTTTGTTACTTGAAAAGGTGGTAGTGGAGAGATGGCCTTCGGCATGAAGAAACTCCCTGGCTGGTTCTCTGCCATGAACCCCGAACCAACTTGGTGACTGCGGTTGGGCGTTTTTCCAATGAGCATGTCTCGCTCTTGTGCCAGTGCCTTCCCTGTGTTTCAGGTACACAACAGCATTCTCCAGCCTTGCTGACAACCAGTTTCAATATAGGCTTTCCAGGCTGCCTTATGCCCTCCCCCCCAGCCAGATGAGGCATAGAGTGAGTGGGTGAGTGTGAGTGAGTGAGTGTGAGTGAGAGAGTGTGAATGTGAAAGTGTGTGAATGTGAGAGTGTGTGAATGTGAAAGTGTGTGAATGTGAGAGTGTGTGAATGTGAGAGTGTGTGAGTGTGTGAGTATGTGTGAGTGAGAGTGTGTGTGTGAGTATATTTGGGCGGCTCTCAACAGCAAAGTCTTGAGAGCCGATGAGGGTGATTGAGGTGATTATGGAACAGTGCCAGAATAAAGGGGAAAAAAAAGGGAGGGGGGGGAGATTCCCGAGAAAACCCGTCGACCAGCAGCATCATCCGGCACAATTCCCACATTCTAAAATCCGGCAGTGACCCAGCCAGGAACAGACAGAAGCCCTCACATTCTGTTTTTAGTGGAGACCGACAAAGCATGATCGGCACTGTACCTTATTGCTGGCATTGGAGGGGAGTGAAGATATTGTCAATTAGCCTGAAGGATGGGGAGTACATGTCCATGCCTTCACTCGAAGAATTATTGCAGACATGTGACGAAAGGGGATGTAGCATGTTTATAGTTCAAGAGAACAGTTGACTGAGANACTCGAAGAATTATTGCAGACATGTGACGAAAGGGGATGTAGCATGTTTATAGTTCAAGAGAACAGTTGACTGAGAGAAAGAATAGTGTTTCCTAGGTTTTGTGTGCTTATTTATTCACCAGCAACAAGTGCAAGGCACACTCCAGCCTGTACCCAATGGGTGCCAGAAGGGCAGAACCTAAGTTGCGAAGGGATAAGTGATGCTGTACATGCGGGTTGTAATGGGCCAATGGTAATTTTTGTAGCGATGCTTGTAAGCCGATGTAGGTGAGCTAAAGTGTCGCTTTGAAGCGGGTCGTATGTCACGGCACAGCAGACTGGTTGAGAGCTAACACTAGCTAACAGCAGGAATGCTGAGGTGAGGCCAGATTACTGCCCGATGAGAGACTAAATTTAGGCGGTGCGAAGCCTGTAATCCAATCGGGTGCGAATGAGTGGAGCAGGGTNTACTGCCCGATGAGAGACTAAATTTAGGCGGTGCGAAGCCTGTAATCCAATCGGGTGCGAATGAGTGGAGCAGGGTAGATAGGGAGAGAGAGCATACCACCCCTCTGCTTGGCTGGGTTACCGGCTCGCAACCTCCGGCAAAGCAGCGGTGGGAAGGGTAGTGATGATGCACTTCCATCACGAGTGTGCGTGACTGCTGCACAGCTTACCTCGGTACTAGCGGCATCAAGATGTGGACCCAGTGATGTGTAACAGTTCTACAATTATTCCTGGAGAAGGGGAAGAAACTTTGGTGGAGGCTACAGAATGAACCAACATTGCCTCTGTCATGTCACTGTATTTTGTTAGTTAGTTGAGTGGCACAAGTTTATTTAGGCACCTATGGTTTAACTGGTTCACTGCTTCGTGACTTAAGTCTTATTTAAGTGACAGGTACCAGCATGTAATTATCAGCAGATGCACCTCGACTCCAATTAAAATTGCATCTGGTGAACCACAAGGCTCGGAGCTAGGTCCACTCCTATTTATAGTGTTTACAGCAGATACCACAACTTATCACATTTAATAGTCTTCTCTATGCTAACAACCTCAAAATTTACAGGCAAATTATGTTTGCCAATGACTGCATAGCACTACAAAGCTAAATTGCAACTCTGGCAAAGGGGTGCAATCAAAATAAGACAGAATTAAACTTAGGCATATGTAGTGTAACTATTTTATACCATTTAAAAAATCTGGTTAAATATGACTACCTTGTTAGTCAAAATGTGCTAGGCACAAAACCCGAAGCAAAAGATCTTGTTGTTCTTAACCAAAAACTCATTTTCAAAACTCTTGTGGCCACTACCATAAACAAAGCATGCAAAGCCTGTGACTTTGTAATCACAAACGCTGTGAATTTTAGGAATTCTAAATGTATGCTGTTCTTGTACCAGTTCTATGTCAAACCTGTCATTGAATATAATTGTTGTATGTGAAATCCATAATTATCACATACACAATCTAGAACGAATCCAAAAAAACCTCTTAAAAACTATGAAATTCAAGGGCACAGTCATATCATTACCATAATTATATTACCTGCAAATTATATTGCCATTAATATTTTTAAAAAACCTCGTAAGGGATAAATATGAATGTGGTCACCATACACAGTAAGTCTTGTGATTTATAAAAAAAAGTCAACTGTAAACACTAAAATTTTTACACAAAAATATGTGTGTTACTTTAACTATGAGTGCTTTAATATCTGTCATCCATTGTATGTGTGGAATGTATAACAACTTAGTGAAAACGCACAAAGGGCTTAGCATATTCTCCAATACAGATCCAGTCTTCAAAAAATCTCTTTCTGATTGTTTGTCCAAAAATTTACCAGGCCTTCCAGACATATTGTAACCCCTCCATAAAGACACAAATCATATTGCTGACATTTCTCTTAGGATTAAATCTGTAATTTAATTTCCCTAATCTCGAGCTTAGCATTAGAAACTTATCACTACAATTATTTACTAGTAGATTCAATTTTCTTTTCTATGACAAGAAAATATGCTTACCTACTACTTGTCTAAACATATAAGTTATTACCATAAGTTATCCTCTCTTACTATGCTAGGAATTTAAATAAGTTACTCTGTGTGTATCATAAATGCCTGTTCCACTCTTGTATGAAGTGATTTGTTGTTAATTTGAATTTTGTCTTCAGCACTGTTACTGCACCTCTGTATGATTTGTTGTGGTAGATTGTCAAAGGTTTTGAATGTATTAAAAACTGTTGTCTAACAATCAAAATAAAATTAATTAAAAATTAACCCTCACAGCCAGCTGTGAGTGGGTTTATTTAGTCCATGTTTTCTTTAATCGGTCACGGACTGAATATTCCCTGTTCATTTTGCCCCGAAATTCTTTCCATCTTGTACCTGGGGTAAAAGAAACTGCGGATCATCTTGGGTTAGTATTTTCTTTGCTGATTTTGTCTTTACCGTAAGTCTAGCAATAGGAGGTGTAGCAGTGGGTATTCAAATTGAAGTAATTTGGTGGTAAAGCACTTTATATGATCTGTTGAAGCATTGTCTACCTAGAGTGAAGGAACCGTAACAAACTGCAGCTAACTCCTGCCTACCATTCCACCCTCAATCAGCACAGCCCAGCAGTGTCATACTGCAGGGACCCTCTNAACTGCAGCTAACTCCTGCCTACCATTCCACCCTCAATCAGCACAGCCCAGCAGTGTCATACTGCAGGGACCCTCTGTCACACCCTCCCTAGGGCAGGGAAAAACCACCAGGACTTTTCTCTTACTTCCACTGTACCAAAACCAAAGAATATCAGAAGAAATACTATATTTTTGATGCCAAAGTGTAGTGTACTGCTGCCAAAGTCACCAGTACCTACCACCTGAGATACTGACACCAGGCACATCACTGTTATGANAAGTGTAGTGTACTGCTGCCAAAGTCACCAGTACCTACCACCTGAGATACTGACACCAGGCACATCACTGTTATGACAGATATACTTCATTTGATTGCTGCAAAGTAGATATTGATTGTAGTCTCTTGTTATTTTTTAGGTTTGTTAATTTTGCACCCTTTGTTCTTGTTGCCGTCAAGTGCTTGCATTCATGTTTTATTATATGGAATAAATCATCTTTTGGCATCATGTGCTTCATTCCCGTCATAGTTTTGGTATTTCTGCATGTGTGCTTAAATTTATCATTGTATGCAAGGAGAGATGATGGTGGAATTTTGTGTACAGTGGATTCTCTATCTACCGAAAATTCGTGTACTGAAAANTGTATGCAAGGAGAGATGATGGTGGAATTTTGTGTACAGTGGATTCTCTATCTACCGAAAATTCGTGTACTGAAAAACTGTAGCCACCAAAAATTTTTATTGGTTCCAGCTAAACTCCTATATAAATAATTTTAAATTATCCGCTTTTATTGTTTATCAAATATTGCATGAATTGAGAAATATTTTGGTACTCTCACCTAGGATTTCATGCAGCAACACTCGCAACAATCATTTGTGCATGAAACTATAAAAAAAAACTACAAATCTCCACACAAAAACGAGCATGCTCCCACACTTTTAGAAGCAGCTTATTTCCAAACTACTCTCTTGAGTCCAAACTGTGTCTATTATGCCACTTTCAACTGCCGTCTAGGCACATTTGTTTACTGATCGACCCTTTGCAGCCAGCAGAAGTTACTGATGGACAGTGCTGATAGCACATCACTTTATTTTTCTGGTGCCTTCATTCCACTCCTCAGTATGTATCGTATTTGTGGCCTGTCACGTGGTTTCAATTCTTTTCTGCTTCTTTTATTACTTTCCGTTTTTCACCAACTGTAAATGATTGCAATCACTCTTGCTTTGAATTTTTCATTGCTAACAGATTGGTAGATAATGCGTACAAAAACTAAAACTGGATAAATGATGTTCTTATTTTTTCTTGTATTAGCTAGTAACTACAGCATGTGGCTCTGCAACTGCACCATACGTCCGGCCACCTCCGTGTGTTAGTGAGCCACGCCAGACGCAGACATTTGTTGCCAAGTTTCTCACGCCAACAGCCTTGTGTATCGTGTACACCCCCTTGTACCGTATGCACCCCACTTCTGGCAGTTATAATTTTTGGAAATATACGCATGAATGCTTCCAGTAAATCCTGTCAAGTTTTTGCTATGCAGAAATCATGAACTGACAAGGGACAAAACATNTACGCATGAATGCTTCCAGTAAATCCTGTCAAGTTTTTGCTATGCAGAAATCATGAACTGACAAGGGACAAAACATCATTTTAAACTACACGTACTTACCTCAGCATACACTGTCATCACCTATCATGCATGCGTGCACACATACATACACAGGCGCACACAACAAATATTTCCTCTTGAGAAACGTTACTTTGTGAAGTTATATTCTTTATTTTGGCAAGTCAAGGAGAAATGTTTTTTTATATATCATTTACAATTATCTGACTTTTTTAAAATTCCGAATTTTTATTGCGTTTATTAGTTGCACTTTATTCACAGATAATGTACATGTGTCATTATACTCAACATAAAGTTTAATGAAGTTAAAAGTTGTATTTGGTGATGTAAAAGTCAGTTCCTTATCTACCAAAATCATGAATGTATGGATATTTTTTTACAGTCACCTGAATAACGGTAGATAGAGAATGCACTGTATGTTGGTTCATAAAAAAGTAAGGAAACTGCTATATATTTGTTTGTGTGTAGCAAAAATAAATTGAATTTTACCATTCTGCAGAACTCTGTTGTCAGTCCAGCAACATTACGACTGGGGCCTCCGTGCACTAAAGACTGTCCTCAAGGGATGTGGCACTGCTCTGAAAACTAAACGGAAGAGCCTTGTGAAGGAAAACAAAACAACCCTGATTGAAGAGGAAGGTGAAATAGAAGTGGTGGTTCAGGCCCTGCGCCTTAACACCATGTCTAAACTCACATTTGCTGACTGTGATCACTTTGATGCAATCGTAAGAGACATGTTTCCAGGCACTGTTTTCACCAGCTCTGGCTACGAGCAGCTTATGAATGCTTTGATGGAAAGTTATGCCGAGTATGGCTTGTCAGTCAATGATAATCAGGTAAAGTTGATTTATTGCTGCTTATTACGTTATGTTATGATTATTACAGAAATGTGTTGTTTACTGTATGAAATTTCATCTGTACAGTAGAAGTTTTAAATCCTCCTTGTAATGAGTTATAGATTACATAGCAAACAAAAATTTTATAACACATAAATGAAAAAAATCCTTCTTAAATGGATTTTCATTTATTTTAACATAATAGCAAATTATGTTTTTGTGCTTAGAAAAAAAATTAGCAAAATTAATTATTGTTAATAGTGTATGTGTACCAACCCTAGAAAATAGACTTATCCCTTAATGTCACTCTTCTTTTTATTAACTTATCATTTCAGTTTTATTTAACGCATTATAAATAATAATACAGTACCATCATATTTTTATTGAAAAATTTATGACCCAAATATTGTAAGTGAATTGTGAACTGAATTTAATGAGACAACTTTTATGCCTTCCAATTTTAAAATAACACATGTGTAAAACATATCACATAACCCCGACAAGTAGTACACGACAACAATTATGTTTTCAATGTGACTGCTCGAGTTTACGTACACAAGACTGGTAGGATGGAATTGAGAAGGCACTCACAGGAGTAAGTAATTTCAAAGGCTGTGGGCCGAAGTGAAATTTATGTGACTGAAGGTAAGTTGTTTACAAAATGTCTATTAATAACCTGGACATAGGACATTATGTTATTGTTAAATAACAGTATTTGTTTGCATTTTTGCCTTGAGAAGAGCATGACTGGACTGGATAGGTGGATATGCAGTATACCATTGGCTGTTATTCCTCATCTTCTGTCTCCTCTCATCAGTTAGTGCAAAAAGTGGCAATTCTTGGAAGGGAAATTGAATTTGTAAGCAATGGCATTTTCTGTTGCCGTTCGACGTGTTTGGATGCATCTGCAAAAAAGTCGCAAACTATCATTCCCAGTGACCTCAAATACAAACTTCTTACAAAGTGTTGGAAACCTGAACAAAGGTACAACTTCCAAGACCATGTTTCAAATTCCCGAGCATTTCGTTATGCTTGGCTATCACAGTTTGAACTGTGGCTAGCTTATTCTAGTTTCCTGAAAAGTGTTGTCTGTAGGTATTGTGTTATGTTTCCGCAGCCTGTAGTGCAAGGTTTACAAGGGGCGTCTATTACCAAAGAATTTTGTAAATATAAGGACTTTCATGAAGTTGTACGAGGTCACATGAAAACTCACTGGCACCGCAACTCACAAGAAGATGCAGCCAACTTTGTGGAAATTGTGGAAAGAAATGTTGCACCTGTAGATCTGCAAATCAACAAAGCATGTGTTGAAGTAATAGAAAATAATCGGAGGAAACTTGGGCCGATTCTGTCTTCAATTCTGTTCTGTGCTTCCCATGACATCGCCCTGCGAGGTAAGAAAAATGACTCAGGGAAATTTTAAAGACCTACTGCAGTTTCGTGTTGACACAGGAGACAGCATTTTGCAAGAACATCTCCAAGGTGGAATGGGTAACGCAAAATACACATCAGGAAAAACACAAAATGAAATAATAAAGTTGGGTGAAAAAAAACTCTGAGGAACTATTGTCGTCCATTGGATTTTCAATTTTAGCCGACGAAACCTGTGATATTTCTGGGACAGAACATTTATCCTTGGGAGTGCGATATTTCGACCAAGCTGAGTCATTTGCTAAAGAATAATTTCTTGGTATGATGCCACTAACTGATCAATCAGGTAAGGTCATCGCAAATAAAATAATAGATGCATGTATGCAGTTTGGCCTAGATATGAACAAATGTATAGGTCAAGTTTATGATGGATGTTCTGCCATGGCAGGGAAAGAAGTTGGAGTCCAAGCTTTGATTCGGAAGAAATGCCCCAAAGCTACCTCTGTGCATTGTTCCTCCCATCGACTAAATCTTGTGGTCAATGATTTGAATGATGTGAGCTGTATCCGAAATACTGTAGGAACAATAAAATCAACCATAAGATTTTTCAGAAAAAGTTTACAATGAAGAAAGTCAGTTCCAAATGTTCCAATGCTGTGTGAAACACGATGGACACAGAAGTACAAGTCCATACGTGTTTTCTTTGAAAATTTCAGAAACACTGTGACTGCGCTGGAACACCTCTCTGTGGAAAGCAATTCCCACATCAGGCAAACTGTATATCAAATGTTGTCCACCGTTAGAACATCTCCATTCATTGTCTGCCTTATCTTATGCAAATCTGCAGCAGTACTGGAACCCATTTGACAAGCTCTCCAGAGTGTTCAGGTAGATATTTTGAAATTAAAATATCATATCAAAGATAATATTTTTCAAAAAACATCTTAGAAAGCAGGAGTTGATTTAACCATGCCAAGACTAGCCACACGACAAACCATGAGACCAAATCCTCCCAGTGAAAATCTTGAGGATTATATTACTAACAATCTGTGTTCATACCGTATTAGGACTCAATCATTTCTTCCTTGGAAAATAATTTCAGTGACTGCAATTATCATGTCTACAGTTTGTTGCAGTTGCCCCCTACACTGCTGGTCAACCTGAACAAAAATTACTTATGCTATGGTAAAAACAATTCAAGGATTTTACAAAATTGACAATTTTGAAGCTGAATCAAGTATGTGGTACAAGATGTGACGAAAAAGAAAATATCAAGTCAATATGAAAGACATTAGCTTGGTAGATCTTCTTGGGGAAATTTTTTTATTTCCTGCAATAAATCGAGCTATACAAATAGCACTGTCGTTGCCAGCAACTACTTGTATGATCAGTAGGTCGTTTAGTACCATCCGAAGAATCAAAACATGGCTTCAGGCTACTATGTCAAACAGTCGGCTGTCAGGGTTNGTAGGTCGTTTAGTACCATCCGAAGAATCAAAACATGGCTTCAGGCTACTATGTCAAACAGTCGGCTGTCAGGGTTGTGTATGCTGAGTGTACACCGGGAAAAACTTGAAATGCAGAAGTCAGAGGCAGAGTTCACAGAGAAAGTTATTAACAGATTTGGACAGACACCTAGGAGACTGCAGTTTGTTTTTAAAGAATGATGTAGTTTTGGTCCTGGCTTTGTTTCTTACATCAGGGAAATAGTACATGTCAATATGTGACAAATTTTGTAAATTTATATGAATTTGGTGGCCACTTATGCCTTGATTAAAATGAAACCTGTACTGTGATTTATTATTGTAATTGTATTAATCAAATTATGAAAGTTAAATGTCAGTGTTACCGAAGTAATTAATGTAGTAATTAGTTTAACAAAATGTGTAAATTTGGACATTATTGATGACTTACAATTTTTTCATTATGATTTAGTAGGGGCCAATCTGAATTTATAACACCATTAAGAAATTACTGAATTTGATAACAGATAATTGACACAATACCAAAAGGCAAGTTCCTATTGGAGAAAGGAGTAGCTGAGTTTTTCCTGTGTTTCAAGTATATTATTTAAATATCTTTGCCGCTATATTTGTTATTATGCAATTAGTATAGTTGTAAAAGTAAACCAAATTGTTCATATATTGTACTGCAGATGTTTGTTTTATTTACTCTATGCAGAACGCTATTTGTAAATTTTAACGTCTCCGTGGAAAATACATTTTATTCCTATGCCTCCCTTGGAAAGAATCCTGGTAACGCTCATGCCTGCAGTCTGCAGAAATATTGCCTCGTACGTCCGATAGCAAGAGCCGTGCTTCAGCAGCACAAGGGAGAAGATATTGCCAGGTTACATCCTGTCCCTATCGCAAGATGTCACGTTTCTTTGACATCTCCACGTCACATTTACTGATAGCTGTGTGCAGCTAATGGGCAAGAAGCACAAGTTAGCTGGATAGTCCGAGCTGCATATCAATTTTAGGGGTAAAATCTTGTAACGTTGGGCGCGCAGTTACACTGCTGACTATAAGTTGCCGGCTTGCACTCGACTAGCTCAAGACGGAGGAACACGAGACTCTGTACAATGGATGCCAATTAATAATGAAATAAAGTCAAGTTCCAGANACTAGCTCAAGACGGAGGAACACGAGACTCTGTACAATGGATGCCAATTAATAATGAAATAAAGTCAAGTTCCAGAATATTTGTTTTATACTTTTATTTACTATTTTAGTGACACCGTTCACATACGAAGTTCAAAATATGCAGAGTACGAAACGTTCACAGATAAATAGACTATTGCAGAACAGAGCCACAGTTGTTTACGAATTATTAAGTTTCTTACAAACTNTAAAGTCAAGTTCCAGAGTATTTGTTTTATACTTTTATTTACTATTTTAGTGACACCGTTCACATACGAAGTTCAAAATATGCAGAGTACAAAACGTTCACAGATAAATAGACTATTGCAGAACAGAGCCACAGTTGTTTACGAATTATTAAGTTTCTTACAAACTGGCCCGAAGAAATAAGAAATGTGGCAACCTCCCACACCGGCGTAGAAATAATCTCGTAAGTTCAAGTTTGCCGATGTGGGGGTTAACGTCGCACCCGACGCGGCCTAGACGAGCAGACAACTTCAAACGAGTGATTTGAGACAGCTGACTTCCAAGTGCTCTCGCCGCAGACTCTTCGATAACAACTGACTCGAAGGGCGACAGGCACACGCGTCTTTGTGCTGCCTTTCACCCCCCTCTCCTGAGATAAGGGCCTGGCCACGCACGCTCTCTACGTGTTATCGAAACTGCGTCGTACAAAACTGAAACTGTTGACGTAGTCTGAAAGTTTCTAAATAATGCTGACGCTTAACAAAAACTGAAAACTATGACGTTCAAAACGAAACTACAACCGGACTCCTGATAAACGTTAAACGNACGTTAAAAGGCAAACGTATGCCCGATAAACTAACTATCACGGTAAAACGAACCACCACAGCTTTTAATTTGAAACCCGATAAAAATATTACGAAGCTTGGAAAAACGAACAAAATTGAAACACGTGTCCCAGTCCCGAAAATTAAGAATACTGCGTCATTACAATCTTTTTTTTGAAAGTAAAAGTTGTCCCTTGAGTTTGACTGTACAAAGAGAAACAATAAACTTCACTGAATTCACCAACCCTGACAGGAATTGTTTCTTCATATGTACATGTTATAAAATTTGTGATTTCTTTCCTTACATCATTTTTTGGGTATGGTGGCAGAACCACTAAATGTTAAACAAAAAAAAATTAAAGGAAACTTTGTTGTAGTTTTACATATAGCACTACACTGGTCAAGTTAATACTGAAAGTGAGAAGTTATGTAGAACAAAATTTTTAAATTTTAATAGACAAGATGTGGATTATATCAATCAGTGTGAATAATGCTTGTTTCATTGTTTGTACAAGATGAAAATCATAAGAGCTTTTAATTTTCAAAGCCTTGCAATGTAGGATATTTGTTTTGTGGATTTTAACATGATTTGGACTTGTATGTAGCGTTGTATTTTGTTAATGTTGACCTATAGACCTGCACTTACAAGTGATATATTTCTGTCTTATAGTTGAGGAAGTGCATGGAACTGTATGAACAGCTGCAGCAGAGGATGGGAGTAGTGATCGTTGGACCGTCAGGGTCAGGCAAGAGTACAATATGTCGTTTAGTGAAAAATGTACGTACTGTAAAATATTTCTCCATATTTCCCAATAAACTGTGACTATCATAATGGTATGCTTTAGGGTTTTTATTGTAATTTATTATTAATATTAGTATTATTCACATGTAAATTTTTATTAGGGTTTTTTTTTTTTAGTATACGGCTACTCTTGTTATTTTTGTTTTGCAGTCCAGCGGTTGCACTTTTAATTCTTAACTAGGCAGGGCCTTGTTAATTAACTTATTAAAAATTAAAGTGGCACGTTGTTAGGACAAAGCAAGGTGGTACAGTGATATAGTCTATTCGCAGTTTCTTTACACCTTTTGAATCAAACCTTTGAAAAATCACCCTATGTATGACGTGTTTGGTTGTTTCCTAGATATGTTGCATATTACCACTGTTTTATACATGTTTTATACATGTGTTATACATGTTTTATACATGTGTTAACAGTAAAGTACCTCATTTTTAATTAAAATTTTATTCATATTCTTTTTACTAATTATAATATTTTATGTATTATTAATATGAATAAAAACAGGGAGAAAATAGGTGTGTTGGTAATGCCTAGTAAAAACTAGTTGTTATGCAAAATTTTCTTTAACTGAGTGTGCACAAATGCGGTGTGTTGTTGTCCCTTTAATGTAATTTTCTGTACTTGGTTAGGCTTTGTTTGCATGAGGTGGAGAAATATCCTGGAAGTAGAACTTTGAAGGGCTTCAGAAAAGTTGGAAGTAACCTTGACCAGCTTATAAACCTTCGGAATTCCGTTAGGGAGGAACTGAGTATTAATCATAGTCCAGCTGTCCTGATTTCATTTTTCCATCATTTTCCCAAGTAAATGCTGGGAAAGGCTCCTTACTACATGCCATGGCTGATACCTTCCCCGCTCTTGTTTCTCTGAGCAACTTACTCTGTTTATGTTGACGAGATGTTAAGCCCTACCTACCTACCTACCCACCCATCTACCTACCTACCATGTAGATAATGGCACCCAAGGATGAGATGACTCGTAATCTAAGTGAAGACCCTTAAGTGAGCATGACTCGGTGCCCATTTGCTTAGCAATTTTCTTACCCTGATAGTGTTTCTGTTTCTGTGTAGGCAGAAGTTAAGTTGTGTTTGTTCGTTAAACAAATACATCCCTCGCCATATTATTAGTTGGTGTTGCATCTTACAATATAATATATAAATCTTGACTCAGGGCGTTGTGCATTATTATGAGACAGGCTACAAACAATATAAGGTACTGTTCCAGCTTTCTTAGGAATCTCGGATTGCACTTTTGCTGTTGAGTCTACATCATGCTGATGTAATATCACTCTGGGGTTTGTGATTTATCTTTTCATGTTAATTTATTTCATAACATATTATGAAAAAACAATTTGTTTTGGTTTTTGTGAATGTACAAAACTTATCACATTCATTAAAATATTCAAATGATGGTTGTTTTTATTCTCATAGTGTGTTAATTCTGCTTTACTATTAATTTTATGAGCAGTAGTTTACGTGCTACCAAGCACTGCATCTGTCGAGATCACTTCAGGCTATTGAGTTCCAGATTTTAATCCCAGGTAAACTGTGGATGTTAGTGTAGGTTAGTACAGAAAGTTAGCCATCGCCAGATTAGCTTCCTGGTATAAAGCTGAAACATAAAAATGCTACTGTCAGCGCCAGATGTGGTACTAGGCATGGAAGATGCTGCAGCAGGCAGCATTAGTAACACCATGGTCATCTATACTCCTTAACAAAAATGTTTTCCAAGGTTTCCGTTAGATCAGTGTTTCTCAATAGCTGGACCACAACCCAGTACCAGGTCCTGACATCAGTTACAATGGACTGCAAGGTTCCCCTGGACAACTGTCAGTTTACTCCTACCCTATCCAATGCAGGAAAATATTCCTCATTTCCCTTACCTCCCCTCATCGTCACACTATCATGCAAATGTTTTAGCTTTTGATTTTTATTATTTAACAAAGATGTCTACCAGCACCTTTATGGCTGTCCAAGCTAGGAATATTGGTTTCCTGGTGTTGCGTTGTTGGAAAAAGCTTTCAAGAAGAACATAAACTAGCAAAATACATTTTCAGGTCAGACAATACACAGCCCGAGCTATGCACGCAGTTGTTACNCATGCAAATCTTTTAGCTTTTGATTTTTATTATTTAACAAAGATGTCTACCAGCACCTTTATGGCTGTCCAAGCTACGAATATTGGTTTCCTGGTGTTGCGTTGTTGGAAAAATCGTTAAAGAAGAACATAAACTAGCAAAATACATTTTCAGGTCAGACAATACACAGCCCGAGCTATGCACGCAGTTGTTACCCCTCTCCCTGGCAAACCCCTGCACGCCTGCTCAAACATGTATCACCATGTCTGGTACAGACAGTACCTATTTTTCTGTGGAAGTTTATACCAGTATAGTAATTTTTAAATGTACTTGTGGGCAGGCCCTGAGCAGGCTTGGAGTCTCACTCAAACAGCATATCATTAACCCGAAAGCCATGCCGAGGACTCAGCTGCTTGGTCACATTGACCTCGACACCAGGCAGTGGACAGATGGGGTGCTGACCCTCAGTGCACAGCAGGTGTACTCTGAACCAGCAGGTGAGTGCTGCTGCCCTCTACACTGAGGTGCTGTTCACATTGTCGGATACTATGTAGTTTGTGCGCATGTCTTTAAGCACATTCTTAAATTATTTATTTATTCATACTGCTTAACCATTTGTATATTACCACAAGTTTCTTAGCTGTAAGAGTACTGTAATTTGTAATTGTGCATAAAAAAAAGACAAAGTTTTTTATTTGCTAAGAAAATTTGCTAAGAGCACGTGGGACATTAACTCCAAATACATTAATTGAAGACCACAGATTTTTGGAAGCCAGCATATAAAAATTGAGAAAGGGCAATACTAAGTAATGGTTTCTGTGAGTTTTGTGCACAAGTACTTAGCCAGACAAATACATTTATTTTACATAATATCTTGCAGCGCAGTTAAAAATTTACAGAGTTGCGTAGCTTCGCAGAAATACATAATTACTGTGAAATATTTGCTCACAAGGTTAGTAAAAAAAATTGTGAAGGATCACTGTTTCTTCCTCATTTTTTTATATTGTTTATTTGTGTGATATATCAGTATAATGTTTTGTTATGTTGTCTCCAGCAGGATGAAGTGTTTTGAAACTCATATATTTATGATCTCACAGCATTNAGTATAATGTTTTGTTATGTTGTCTCCAGCAGGATGAAGTGTTTTGAAACTCATATATTTATGATCTCACAGCATTGTATCCACCCTTCTCCATCCCAAATAGAGTTGTTGCTGTTGCTTAAGACGCCCGTCTACCTGAGAGCAAGTTCGTCGATCCGGTCTTGCGGTCAAGCCAGCCGCGGTGACGACAGTGGTCGCAGTTGGATGCTTCCCAAGCGTACTCTTGACTCATGCCTTTCCTTCTACCTGCGATATCGCTACCACGTAGGGGCGAGCGCCGAACGCTCATGACAAGTAGATGCCTTGTGTTCAAATCGTAGTCGCAGCATCTTACATATTTAACATTTATCGCATACTTATAAAAAATGGCAGTTAAATACAAATCTTCCATTTATTGTATTTTCTCAGAAGACCTTTTAATAAGGTTTACGTAATGTTACGTAATACACTCATAATACAAATATGCATGAATTTTTCCACAGGCGATGTCAATAAGCCTCTGTGAGAGAACCAGACATGCCTATTTAACAGGAAAGGTTCTTTCTTTCCTGTTCAGTCAGTACAATTAATGATATTAATGAGGCAAGAGTGGCAAAATAGCATGATATGGTTTAAACTGCCATAATAAAATTCAATTTATTCAACAAAGAAATTGTAAACTTTAGTAGCAGGATGTTTATCTTCAAAGACAAAATAAAATTTGAACACATTCATAAAACACACACTGTAATATTATTATTANCAGCAGGATGTTTATCTTCAAAGACAAAATAAAATTTGAACACATTCATAAAACACACACTGTAATATTATTATTAATAATAATAATAATAATAATAATAATAATGATGATGAGCTGACAACCCAAAGGTTGTTTTGAGCCCTGTGGCGATGGCAGCGCGTCCAGGGTGACAACGAAGTNTAGCAGGATGTTTATCTTCAAAGACAAAATAAAATTTGAACACATTCATAAAACACACACTGTAATATTATTATTATTATTATTAATAATAATAATAATAAAAATAATATTGATGATGAGCTGACAACCCAAAGGTTGTTTTGAGCCCTGTGGCGATGGCAGCGCGTCCAGGGTGACAACGAAGTTGATTCTACCTACGGTGGTTTACCATTGCCGCAATTAAAAAAGGCCACAATAAAAACGTGGGTTTCACCTAAATGAATGGCCTTATGTTATGTTAATTGTGGTTGTTGCCCTATTTTACAGAGAAAGAGCTCTTTTGCCACTTACAAGGGAACAACCAATATTTTGCAGTCAATTTTGTTACTTCTATTACAATTAATTATTCCTTCAAATTAGGAGCATTGACGTGGCTCGGTGGCTTGAAGGGGGATGGCTGATTTTATGACAACATAGCTATAGCTTTCTGAATATGTCAACGAATGACACTAGCACACAACTTAACACTTATCTGTTTGCATCTTTAGTGCCATATTTAAATGTTAATAAAAGTGAATAATTTTATCTAAGATATATATATTTCTTCCAAAAATATAATTAGCTTCCGGAAACTTTCATTTCAGGAAACCATACATGTGTACATTGTGTAATTCTGTTCAAGAAAGGTTCAAATTTGGTTATTAAAATGGAATGTATCCCTTCCCCCCTTTCTCCTCAAGTTTTTAAAATAAGGATGACATTTTTCTGCAGCACGTTTATAAAGTTCTGCATTGCCCATCATCCACATTAAAACTCAGTTGCAAGCGTTAATGACTGACAGACTGACAAGTGCCCAACACTAGGCAAACAAAGCATAATGGAGTAGGAGCCTACGTGTAGTTGAATATAGAGTAAAATAAAATACTAACGAGTTTANTAGGCAAACAAAGCATAATGGAGTAGGAGCCTACGTGTAGTTGAATATAGAGTAAAATAAAATACTAACGAGTTTAACAATTTTGCATTGTACTATGTATGCACTAAATTTACAGATTTAGAGAGAAAACTGTTGAAAAATGTAATATTTAAGAGCGAGGTCTTAATACGACTAGACTACAAATTACGGATATATGAAAACAATTTGATTGAGAAGCATTCCTAATTTTAGTTAAAGACTCCGTGAAAGTAACAGAAATAGAGGTTGTTGTTTCATATTCATTCAAAAATGATAAATAATTGGCCCCTCCTCGCCTTCTATAACCATTCCCTTGCCCCTATCAGTATCAATGCCTATGCTTCAATTGTACACAAACAGTACACAGCGAAAAAGTGCAAAATAATAACTACACATATAATAATTTTCTACAAACACTTCAATTATTATTTGTAAATACAAATAAATAATAAGTATTGCATAATAACAAATACATATGTGCAAAGTTGAAGAGGCTGCCGATAGACAGTGTGGATGTAAGAAGTTGGAAAATGATGGTTCGGGTGCAGGATATGGCGTTCATCATAGAAGGTTGTGCCGGGTCAATGATCTCAACCGTGTGACCTTTAGTGACATCATCATGGTCATGTTTGTTTATGATGTTACCCNTTGTGCCGGGTCAATGATCTCAACCGTGTGACCTTTAGTGACATCATCATGGTCATGTTTGTTTATGATGTTACCCGATAGAGAATGCTGGAGTTGTGGTGGCCATACTTCTGTTTATAGACATAGTTTATGTAAAATTTATAATCTGTATATTTCATCCAATTTCAAAAATGCCTATTTTATTCAGCAAAGTATCTAAATGTTACACATAGTAAGGTACAACTTTTACTAACTGTCCTTTTTAACATTCATAAATCGTTATTGATATTAAAAACTTTCAAATTGCATGATTTAAAAAAATATTTGTTTTAATGTTTATTAAAATCGAATTTCCAAATTCTTGTAACCCAACAAAACCTTTTTTTATGCTACGGTGATAATCAATTTATTTAATCAATAATNTGAATTTCCAAATTCTTGTAACCCAACAAAACCTTTTTTTATGCTACGGTGATAATCAATTTATTTAATCAATAATATAATTTTTCATTTTAATATCATATTGGTTTTAAATTAACAGAAAAATAGAACGTACAGTTCAGTAGGCAAAGTCACAGCTGAGGTCATTAGTCCGGTGCCACTTACTGTGAACGGCCACATCTTGCGACCAAACAGTCCTTTTCCATCTACTAATATAAAACACGGGGGAAAAATGTTACGCACCATAAATAATCAAAGCATCGATGGGGTGACATGAGATGCAAATGGAGCAACGATGGAATGCTTTTGGTGGGGGGAACAAGAGTACACCCAGAAACCTTGCAGCGACCACCGCGTTTCCCATTTACAAAAATCNAATGCTTTTGGTGGGGGGAACAAGAGTACACCCAGAAACCTTGCAGCGACCACCGCGTTTCCCATTTACAAAAATCTGAGTGATATCTAACTGAAATGTAAGTTGTGAGATTCGAATGGATCTCATTGTGCTAGAATGTGTCTTGTATAAAATATAATATAGCTACATATTTTTAACTACTATTTGAAAATTAATTACAGCATTAAGTAATATAAACATATAAATTTTTACTTAGAAAAATTTAATTATGTAATGTTCAATACATCTATCAAGTACCATGGAACCTCTATATATTGGACCCAGATTGATTGAAAGCCCGCATCCATGGAACATAATGTGTGGTCCCATTATTGATTTATTTGCATTTCAAGCCCACATTCACTGAAAGTCCACATATATCGAAATTTTTTGTCAGTCCCCTGAGAAACGATGGATAGAGAATCCACTGTGGAGTACTTGGTCATTCAGTAAACAAGTGCAGTGCATGTGTATATTGCCCACTTGTTTCAATCTATTCAACCATAATGACTGCAGAATTTGTAACTTCCTGAACAACACCCTTGAGTAGCATAAAAGCAAACAAACTCAACATGGAACCAAATTTTCCAAACAAACAGTTCTATTTGTTTTATTGCAACTGTATTCTAGTAAGATTTCATTACTTATTTTAAATTAATTTTTTCTTATGAGGTGACATTTTACAAGGGATATGGTAAGTGTATTTTATGCTATAGTTAATATGTATTATATTGAGTTTTATGATATACTGTTATTGTGAACAGCTGACTTATTTTTTTAATAAAATAACAAAAATTTCAGGTGTAGCAAGTGTTTGCAGTGCAATAAAAAATCTTAAAAATTAACCAAACAAATAATAAAAAATCTTTTAAATTAAGACATTTAGTTAGCAGTGTGCTAAGCAGATAGATTGGAATTAAAGATTTAAACTCAATGTATTTGCAGCATTAACTGCTATACACATATTCATCATAAATTAATAACATATATATTTTTACACCTATGATGCTTGTTGTAAACAACATTGAAAGAATAAAAAAATATCAAGAAAATTTTTAAGTCTTTTTCTGTTACTTCTAAATTATGACCAGGTAAGAATATGTTATGTTGGAAGTATTTATAAATTGTACAGAATATCCCATAAGTCGGGAACCTAAGTGAAATGAGCTGCTCACAATGTGTGTTCAATGTAGCCACCATGAACTGTTGGACATAATTTGAGGCAGTGTTTCCAATCTTTTGTGACTCGACAAGGATGTTGGGAGTGATAGCAACACAGCCCGCTGTGACATATTCTCTCATATGAGCCAGGCTTTGAATTTTCACCACATATACGATGGCCTTCAAGTAGCCTCGCAGATGACAATCGAGCAGTAATGTGTACTTCTTGCAGACCATTTATCAAGCCACTAGTGACCAATCCAACATTTTGGAAATTGCATGTTCTATCAGCTGCAGTGGGCTAGAGCACCATCCTGTTGAAACTGGGTAGGAAAATAACCTTCAGGGTTGAGTATGGTTGGAAATGCTTCCTACAGGAGCATCGTTAGGTGCTGTATGTCTCTCCATTGACATTGTTAGTAAATAAGAACGGACCAATGACATTTTGCCCCACCAGACCATAAGGCATTCAGCAACTGGTTCCATTTATGCCTGCATCTGGTAGGGGTTGGCTGATGTTATGACGTCTGTTTTATTTATACACTTCCATTTTGACCTGAAAATTAGCCTTCACTGGCAAGAACAATGTACAAAACATTTGAATTTATTTCACATAGTCGCAGAGCCCATTCACAAAATTCCACTGTCTAGTTAGAGGTGGTGGTGTAGTGGTCAGACTGCTCGCCTCCCTTCTAGGCAAACTAGGTTTTATTCTCGACGGGGTTGCTCTCAGATTTTCACATTTGGGGATTGTGCCGGACAATGCCACTGGTCGGCGGGTTTCCTCTGGGATCTCCCGTTTCCCCCGCCCTTGCATTCCGGCACTGCTCTTGACTCGCTTCACTTCACCCTCATTGGCTCTCAAGATCTCACTGTTAAGAGCCGCCTAAATCTCTCCACTCTCCACTCCACTGTCCAGTCAGGATCATTCCTGTTTAATGTTTGTGTCAGTTTCAATTTGTATTGGCTTTCAAAATGTTTTAGATGTTGCTTTTGAGGATGCTTGTTTCTGATGACAGTCTGCATATGGACTAAGTATTAGAGTTTTTTGAAATTGATGCCAGCACATTGCAAGTTGTCGTCATATCTTCAATGTCCTCTGTGGTTCACTGCATCCGTCTTCGACGGATCCTGTATCTTCAGATTTTTTTATGAGTTTGCCACACAACTGTACGTAATCAATATTTGTTCAGGATACTGCAAGTTAAATGTGAAGGCAACTCGCTGCGACTGTGCATGCCAACAAGCAGGATTGCGTAGATTTTCCCTCTTTGCTTAACATCGTCACTCAAGCTTCAGAAGTGTGTCTAAAAAGAAAAATTAGCATTTTAGTGATTTTGTATGGTTCCAGACTTGAGACGTTCTGTATTTTATGGATGCCTTATTTGGTATTGTTAGTTAAGTTATAATGTTCTGTTCATACAGATGTCCATTCGTGGATTGTTTGTGANGGATGCCTTATTTGGTATTGTTAGTTAAGTTATAATGTTCTGTTCATACAGATGTCCATTCGTGGATTGTTTGTGATGGAGATGTTGATCCAGAGTGGGTAGAGTCCTTGAATTCTGTACTCGATGACAACCGATTGCTCACACTACCTTCAGGATGGAGGATCCAGTTTGGACCTAACGTGAACTTTATATTTGAAACTCATGATTTGAGCTATGCTTCACCAGCCACTGTCTCACGCATGGGTATGATATTTTTGAGGTATGGCCACACAGTATTTCTACAAAACTTGGTGCATATCTAGTAATATCTTTTCAATTTTTATGAATGCAACCAGTTTCAAGACATGCATTTTTAAACACTACTGAATGTATATNCTAGTAATATCTTTTCAATTTTTATGAATGCAACCAGTTTCAAGACATGCATTTTTAAACACTACTGAATGTATATTTTTAGTTATGAATGTAACCAGTTTCAAGACATACATTTTTAAACACTACTGAATGTATATGTATATTTTTACTGCGTTTAGAGTAAAATTTTAATTCGGTTTGAACCTNACATTTTTAAACACTACTGAATGTATATGTATATTTTTACTGCGTTTAGAGTAAAATTTTAATTCGGTTTGAACCTGGAGTGGACTGAAGAATCCGGATTGAAACGTTACTATATACAGATTCAAACTGGACTGAAGTAGGAGTGGAGTGAGTAATNTGGACTGAAGAATCCGGATTGAAACGTTACTATATACAGATTCAAACTGGACTGAAGTAGGAGTGGAGTGAGTAATCCACTCCAGTTGGCAAGGCGGACAGGAGTGTAGAATCCGGATTGAAAATTCAGTCTGAACACTGCCAATAGGAGTGAACTGGGAATGAGAGTAAAACAAATGCAGCCATTTTGGAAGTGTATTGTTTACATGTTTGCACGTATGGAGTTTGAAAAATTTTTCAGCAAATTCTAAGCTACTAGGACAATAATGTCCAAAAAGAAGGAAATGCAAAATGTTTGGACCGAAATGGACGTACAGTTTTTATAAACAAAATGTCAGATAAACAAATATTAAAGTTATATTATGGTAAAAAATAAAATATAGTAAGCAAGATATTTTTGATTTTGTAAGAGTAGATAAAACGCTAGCTTCACGATAACTTCGGGACAAAAACAATTAAATTATTGTCTATTTATTTTTCGAGTATCGTTTGTTGTCTAGTTTATGCACTTGCCAAAAGATGTCACTAAACTAATTTCAGTCCGTTTTGACTGTATCTTTGCA
>NQII01001850.1:406453-430564 GCA_002778355.1 Clitarchus hookeri | reverse complement strand
CACAGAATACAGATGACATATTATGGAATATTTCATATGAATTATATCAGTTTTATGATAATGCATATAACTAACCTAACGTATGATTTTAGGAAGTATAGTATTTAAGTGCTTGAACACAGGTATATGAAAACGTGTAAGAAGTCTTAAAACATTGCAGTATCGCTTTACATAAAACATAAAATTTTTGTTTGTGAGGTATGTAAAAAGCCAAAAAAAATTTCAAAATCTGCCCATGGACATATTTAACGTCAACAAATTTTAATGTGTAGTTGGTTATCTGAGCAGTTGTATAACATAACTTTTTACTGTATTTATAGTGGCATCCATTTATGTATTCATTTGTGTTTCTTATCAATCAATCTGTAAAGCTTTAATAATTCTGTCTTAAAAATTATTTCTTTGTTGAGATTTGCTCATAATTAGTTTTGTTCACAACCAAAACAAATGCAACATTTTTTTTGTATAAAAGTATTTATTACTTGTTCTTTAAGCAGCCCCTAGCTAAGAGACCCTACCTAAGTGACTTAACAGGAAATAATATTATAATAGTGAAGCACTTCTTCTTCTGACTTAGGGGTCACTTAGTGTGTCCGTTTGCTGTGGGCTAGTTTATTTCTTGTTGGTGAAACTAATCACTAATCCATCAACAGCGTACCAAAATAATTTAGATACTCATTCAGTTTTGTCAGGTTGCAACATTGCAATAAAATTTTTGTGAATAAACTTGTAGTTTGTGGTTGTATGAGAGCTTGGTTCTGTAATATTGTCAAAAAGTTGGGGTCATTTTACCAAACATGTGCGGTTGTGGTGGTAATGTCCCATAAATGACGTTGTAGAAAATGGAACATTTCTTTTCCTGATCATGATGCCATTTTGTCTATCACTTCACTGCGGAATGAGATTTAACTGAAAATCTTAGTTTAGCTAAGTGTCTAAAAACATTCAAATTAAAATAATACAACTTGATCTACAGTGTTCCATGTTGGATTGCTTTTGTGTACTATTAGATACAGGGGTTTGAAATGCAAANAAATACAACTTGATCTACAGTGTTCCATGTTGGATTGCTTTTGTGTACTATTAGATACAGGGGTTTGAAATGCAAACCTAGATGGCTAGCTTGGTAGAGAACAGTAGCATGAAAAATTGGAGTTGTGGATAAAATTTCTTGTAATGGTTTATATTGACTGCTTATTCTTGCCACGTATGCTTAAAAGAAATTCCACAAATAGACATAGGAAGTTTGAAAGGTACACACACTTATTGATGGAGAACTGAAATGAATGTCGCATAGTTCTTTCAAATTATATTTTGTATTTTTTTGCTGCGAAACTAAGTAAAATATAATTTCTGTAACTTGCACAATATGAATATCACAGTTTTCCTACCAGTCTTGCTTTAATTCAACTACGTATATTTTAAAACTTTGATGTAAATACACTAACATTATAGATCACATTTTTGATAGTGACCGAGGTGAAAGAATACAAACACAAAGAGAATAAACCAGTGCTGTTTCGTTAGACGTATAAGAATTAACTTAACTGAGTGTGAGTATTATAGTGTTCCTGAAAACTTCTGTTTAATGTTTTGGAGGGGTTGGTTATGCCACAGTAATGCTGTTGATAGCTTGAATGAGACTCTTAACACACAAGAAAAGCAATGGCTTGGAGAGGCACGGTCTTTGATTGTGGTATGTTTGTGGCAGCGTATCAGCACAGCGAGTGGGGATGGCAAGCACTATTGCTACCCACACTTCACCTGCGCGGTGGACACGGAGAACATCCGGCGTGTGTTCAACGACTGTCGAGACATAATCCAGCGCATGCATTTGCGACAGTACGAGCTGTTGTGATGCCTCACCGCATTGCTCCTGTTCGCCGCGCTTCTTGCACCGAGTCACTAACAAGACCAGAGCATTATTCCGGTATCAGTTGCAGACGGGGGTGGTTATGACAATGGCATGCCGCAGTTTTGGTAGCATCAGTTTTCATCTACGCTAATCCTCCTCGGTTGTATTTGTGCTTAGATTTGTTCAGTATTAATTTTTTAGTGTGCTAGAATTTTTAAACTGTATATGTGTGGTGTATTTGGATTTCTTCGGAACTGTTAAAACAGAATGCTAACCGAAGTTTAGAGAGTACAAATTTTAATGGTCGAGATGTGTAGCGATGCCTTTTCTTTAGTGTAAATTTATTTTGAGATATTAAACGTAACTCTGAATTTTTAGTGACATTTTCTGTAGTATTAAGAATAATTGTGTTGATGATCTTTACAGTTTTAGCAGTTTACTTTGTATTAAAACTTATCTAACAGTGAGAAATGAATGTAGTTGAAATTTGAAAAACAAAATGCATTGTAGAGTGTAGTTTCGTGCAGCTGATACAGCTAAGCTTAAATGCTTACAGCAGGAAAATTTGTTTGTGTGGACTCTTATCTTGTGAAATTAAGAGAGCTGCGCAGTGTATTGGCTCTGCTGTTGCAAATTTATATTTTATCGTGTATTCCTCTGGTATTTTATTTGCACACTATTATTACACCAAATACCTTGTGACACAAAATAGTTACAAATTCCGTTCTTTGCCTCTCTAATGTGTTGTGTATATACATATATATAATGTCACTTTAAATGCAGTTATTTTTTTTTTGTAATGTCAAGTCTCTTTTGCTGGTACAAAATTCCATTTCTACGTGTTGCCTTGTAAATAATGTAACTTTAAATCCAAGCCATTCAGCAATACTGGTTTCACTGTAAAGCTACAAAAATCACATGCAACCATATTTGCAAGTGTTTTTCCATTTTATACGTAAACTAAATTTTGTAGTGTTTCTGCAAGTAATGAATAGCTAAAAACAGTGCTTGGCCGAACTGCAACAATGTGCTGTGCTGTGCCGTGCCATTGTCATAACGGTAGCATTAGTTCTGTGACTATGTTAGTATGTCGCTGTCGAAGGAAGAGAAAAATAATTATATTATTGATATCCTTGCTGCAAGGAAACTGTTGCAAATTCACATGCATCATTGCATCACTACCTTGTCTGCTGCATAATAACGTTGGTCAGCTGAAAATTGTAAAAAAAAAAATAGGTAATAATTGAAAGAAACCACATGAAAATAAGATGCATTGCAAAATCTAAAAGAGNAACAATGTGCTGTGCTGTGCCGTGCCATTGTCATAACGGTAGCATTAGTTCTGTGACTATGTTAGTATGTCGCTGTTGAAGGAAGAGAAAAATAATTATATTATTGATATCCTTGCTGCAAGGAAACTGTTGCAAATTCACATGCATCATTGCATCACTACCTTGTCTGCTGCATAATAACGTTGGTCAGCTGACAATTGTAAAAAAAAAAATAGGTAATAATTGAAAGAAACCACATGAAAATAAGATGCATTGCAAAATCTAAAAGAGNCAATTGTAAAAAAAAAAATAGGTAATAATTGAAAGAAACCACATGAAAATAAGATGCATTGCAAAATCTAAAAGAGGAGCATATTAAAATCTATAGAAAATGTAGAATGATTCACAATCTTTATGCTGTTTCTTTTTATTCTGGTTGTTGAATTACATAGTTATTTTTGAGTGTTCACTAGTTTATGGTTTTGCTTATTTTGTTGTCGAGTATAATGGTGTCAGATGTCGATGGAATTGGAGGAATTTTTCAATGGTGTAGGCCAAGACTGGGGAACTGCAGTGTATAAAGCATTACAGGCAAACCTTTGCAAAAGCATAATTGAGATAAGTGTAAGCTGGATTCTAAATTTTTGCTAAAAAAAAATTTGGGTCTGTAACAGAGACATGTAATAGAGACATCCAATAACTTAGACAAGAAGAACTTCGTAATAAATAAAAAAAAANGGGTCTGTAACAGAGACATGTAATAGAGACATCCAATAACTTAGACAAGAAGAACTTCGTAATAAATAAAAAAAAATAATACAAAGCATGTTTTAAAATTTTGTTTCAGTTCATCTTGATAATGTAAATTAATTGAAGCATATNAAAAAAAAATAATACAAAGCATGTTTTAAAATTTTGTTTCAGTTCATCTTGATAATGTAAATTAATTGAAGCATATTGGAAATTAAAGTGATTACATTGTGTCTAGTCCACCCCTCTTTCACCCCAAAGTTTGGTTGCATGGTTAGAGATTTGTCATGAGGGTGACTGGCTGATAGTGAACAAAACATATTTTTTTGCTGAAAGAGATAAAAACATACATACATTTTTTTTTCTCACGTTGATATTCTTACTGGTTTTTTATTGTTTATAAATGACAGTGATTGTTACTGAGCAAAGTATGACCAAAAATTATTTTAAAGACGGGTGCCTTGAATTATTATCCACAATGGCACTGGTCCCACAGAGTAAACAATAATACAGCTAACTTATTTAGTTCCCATGTGTAGTGGAAATTTCTCGTTCCCAATTAATGTNCCACAGAGTAAACAATAATACAGCTAACTTATTTAGTTCCCATGTGTAGTGGAAATTTCTCGTTCCCAATTAATGTCGGTTTCATCACTCTGATCTCGTACAAACTGAAATAAGCATGTACCGAGTGTGTCCTGTGTTATATAGCATTGAAAAATATCGGTCCTCATACAGACCTGCTGAAGTGTTTCAGTCCACAAGAATAGTGGACAGTATGATTGGAATTGTCATCTTGGAAATACCATAATTAAGTTACAGTACTTTACTGTGGCTGATTTTATTACTTGCGATTATGTTTCCACTAATTAACATAGTAATAAAGNCTTGCGATTATGTTTCCACTAATTAACATAGTAATAAAGATACCTACAGGGAATCATTGTATGGTTTGAATGTTAGCATGGTGTTGTGGGTTTCATTTGATAGATGTAACACAAACAAAAATGCCCATTACAAAAAAGGATAGGCCGTGAGTTATTTTTTATATTTTCTCCTTTCATACTATTTATTTTGCTGGAAAACTTTGTACATGTGAATTACGTTTGGGCTATTGACAAGATTTTATGCACACTGCATTATTTATTCAAGGACTCCCAGACATCGCATGCAGCTTACCATCGCATAAGGTAACAGAATAACATTTCTCTTGTTTGAAGTTGGGTAGCATTATTAGAGTGGTGAACTTGAATGTTTAAAAAAAATACAAGTGGTTTCATATCTTAAAAAGGATGGATCTGCCCCTGTATGTATAAAAAACTGTGACAATTTGGAGAGGTTTTTGAGATGATTTGCATGCTGGAATAGTAATTTATTTACTGAAGATTTCCTCGACTGACTAACAGTCTTTTAGACACCATAGCAGTTATGCGTCATTGCCTTTCATAGTTTCTGACCCAAGCAATTTGATAAAGTTTTGCATTCAGCAGACATGTAAGATTGTGATTATTGATTTTATAACCAATGAAACACTATGACTCAAATCAAATAACAATTTTATATGTGTGTGTCTGTCTCTCTCTCTCTNGATTTTATAACCAATGAAACACTATGACTCAAATCAAATAACAATTTTATATGTGTGTGTCTGTCTCTCTCTCTCTTTCTTTCTTTCTTTCTTTCTCTCTCGATCTATCTCTCTATCTCGGAATACACACACACATATTCCAAAATATACAATTATTCTATTTTTCTTTTATCATGGGAGATATACATTCACATAAAAATTATTCAATTATAACAATCCTTCCCTTCAACCACATTGGCTCAATTTTCTCTTATTCTCTAGCAAATTGCATCTTTACTCTGGAATTAATGACGGGTAGAAAAATATACAACAGTTTCTCAGGGAAATGTGCGATCAAAAATACCCCTCTCATGGCCGGACCGAAACTAATTGGGGTGTAATGGGAACAGTCTATACCAAGGGGCATGCAATAAAGTGATGCAAGGAACAGCATTCAAAGTCTTTGGGCTAGGTGCACACCATTTCTTACTAAACCAAACAAAATAAGAAGGGAGGGGGGGGAGACACCTTAAAAATAACAGTGCATACCAACCGGTAGTCATATCACTCAACATTTAAAAAGGTCTGCTGAAACCTCAAAAGAAAATGCAAATCACCAGCAGACGCAAATGTGCAAAACTCCGTGTAAAACACNAAAAGGTCTGCTGAAACCTCAAAAGAAAATGCAAATCACCAGCAGACGCAAATGTGCAAAACTCCGTGTAAAACACTACAATTACCATTAATAAGAACACACTGCTAAAGAAGCCGGCAAAAATCTCTGCCCAAAAACATAATACGTAATAAAATAAAGATTGTATATCTTTGTATGCAGCACTGCAGGTTACATGAAGCGCACATAGCAAACTGTAAATGCTGACCTGTTACGCCAGCAGGAGCCCCTTCATATTTCTGTAGGCCCTCTGTTGTGCATGTCAGTAGCCAAGATGGTTGGAGAATNCTACGCCAGCAGGAGCCCCTTCATATTTCTGTAGGCCCTCTGTTGTGCATGTCAGTAGCCAAGATGGTTGGAGAATGGGATGCATCTCAGGGCAAGCTCTGCATTTCAGGTCAGGTTTAACTATAAAAACTGGGTGCATGCGTTGCGGTTAAGCAGAGTTGTCTGGTGCAATGGTTGCAATTGTAGCCATAGTCACACCCAGAAGGAGTAACGTTCTAGATGGTAGGGCACAGCAAACCAGCGCAAGATGTAGAGGGCGTTGGGAAAATCTGCGCGACAGTCGCGCGGAAGAAAATATAAAACCTTTATTGGATTAGGAGCTGGATAAAGTAGGGTGTTTGTTAATTCGCGAAGATAGTCTTTGCGAGGTTAACGTATAGTATCGAATGTGCTGAGCCGCTGTTGGATTGTGACCAGGGTCGTACCGCAGTGGTACAGCCCTGCTGCCGGGGGACAGAACTGAGCCACTTTCCAACCAACACTCGTGAACGCGAGGCCTCAATATATACGTACTCTCTGTCATCCCACTTCCAGTGCGATGCACACTCCCCTGAAGCGCACAGCATGAACAGTATACTACCAGAAAAAGATAGATGCGAAGTAACAGGAACAGCCTCAAAATAAATGAGGCCTATCTCAGTGTTTATCCTTGGAACAGGCAGCACGTGGCGACTGCTGCAGCGGCGACTACACTCTGTGACAAAAACAGTTTTGCATCCATTTTTCTTTGCACTCGTTATTGTTCATGATAGTTAATAGATAAATAAAGTAACATGCATATGCCACATTAACAATTTGAAGAAGATAACACTGACCTAAAATCATCTCACAGCCATAAAAGATGGACTTACAGAATCAGGAGGAAGAGAAGTTACATTGATGTGTTTAAAAGGGATGCTGAAAGCAGTTTAATGTGTGTTTCACAGATGGTAATAAATCATTTTTTTTTNACATTGATGTGTTTAAAAGGGATGCTGAAAGCAGTTTAATGTGTGTTTCACAGATGGTAATAAATCATTTTTTTTTCCCCTGCATATTTTGGTTCTATAGTCTATTCCTAAATAATTCTAGAACAACAACATTCTTTGGAAATACCGTATGTGTGGTGCCAATTCTTAAATCAACATTATGTTTAAAAGAAAATCTGAGAAGACTGTGTCTTAGTTTTGTGTGTTCCTAACACACAATTTGTAAGTAATAATCCCACTTCACAAAAAATTTTCTGGTTTTATTTATTGGAACAGTGTTTTGTAGAAAAATCTTGGAGAGAACAGTGTAATATTAGTGTGTGGTGGATAATGCTTACAATGGTGTAGCCAAAAAAAATGTATGTTTTTGAGAAATGAAGTATTAGGAAAGTAAAATAAGAGTAAGGATGAAGCAGTAGCAAAAAATAAAGTTCTGCAATAAAAATAAAATAAATAGAAATAAAAATGAATTTGTTGATATGAAACAGTAGTTTTTCTGACTTGAGTCACTTGGAAAGCTGTAAAATAAGTTAGGAAGCTGTAGAAATGTTTTGTATAAAGGTTTCTGATATAGTATTTTATTATTTGGATATATTAGATTTAATATTTACAGACATTTTGCTCGTAGAAGCTTAGATTTTTTTTTTTATTATTATTATTTGCAGTATTATATTTGAAAATTGTATAGGATGTGGAGGTGTAATAAATATGATTTATGGGTGGGGTGGGTGATTTTAAATGAAGTACATACCTTGTAAAACCAAATGAAATATCACGTGGAGCTAATACTGGCATTTCAAAATTCCATGTCAGTGGACACGTTTCATTACTAAACATTATGTAAGAATTTATATAATTTTTTTTCCCTAACTTGCATTGGGAAGGGAAGCGGGCATACTTGGACAAATGCCTGGAGTATGTGCAAATAGTGGTCACTGAAGTAATTTTGTTTATTAGGCCCTTACACCAAAATAGTTTGTTTCCTTTGTTTAATGAGTTTTTTACAGTAATATGTGAACAGGGAATATAACAGTACTTTAAAACAAGTTCTTCTTGGCTAGGTTGATGCTGTTTCTTCTCTGGTTATAGAAAATAGCATTTTAGGTATGTGTGCAGGTGTTGGTGTATGTTCCAATGAGTGTTTTTGTAAAAGTGAGCAATCAAAGCCACTACATTTTTGTGACAGCAAAATTTACAGTTGATTTAAAGCTAATATGTGGTGAAATCATATTGAGCATTAATAACCAAAGGTTACAAAAGAAAACAGCAAGAGGAATTGTTACAGTGTGAGAATTTTAATAATGAAACTGGCAGTTTAAGAGGACTGAATAGATAATGTGAGGAGCTTAATTTGACTAGTATTGGCCAAAAATTAGAAATATAAGAACAAACTTAACTGTGTACATATATAAATAATAAGTACATGTATATTATATTTTATGAAGTTTGGTTGTTTTTATGAAATGTCACCAAATTATGTGAACTAGATTCTCTTTTTGTAATCTTAAGTATCTTCGTGTTGTAGTAATGTTTCTTTTTGAATTAGGTGTTGTATAACGATAATTTTTAATAGTTTTGTGAATGGCTTTTTGATGGATAAAGTGATCTGTGTGGGTTTTTAAAGTAAATCTGAAAACAGATTAATTTATGCTTGTAAAAACTGACTCTTGTATGTGAATAAATTAGTATGTCTGTGTGAGCCCTAAGTTAGTGCCATTTATATAATTTTTTCTCCATACTGTCCTTGAAGAAACGCTACAAATTGAACTTTTTAAGAGTTGTTTTTCCAAATGTAAAAAAAAAAANTTCTCCATACTGTCCTTGAAGAAACGCTACAAATTGAACTTTTTAAGAGTTGTTTTTCCAAATGTAAAAAAAAAAAGAAAAAGATTGTACTGTTAGCTTGCACAAATCAAGAAACTGTTTAATTTGTAGGGAATAAGATAANAAAAAAAAAAAGAAAAAGATTGTACTGTTAGCTTGCACAAATCAAGAAACTGTTTAATTTGTAGGGAATAAGATAAGCATATATTCAACTTAATATACCAAGGTACGCTTCTACTGTTGATAATATTTTACGCTTGTAGATCTGTAAGTGTTGTTAACCACTGTTTTTATTATTTTACATTTTATGATGTCACCTCTTTGGAGAAAAAAAAATTAGAGAAAATATTGAATCTCTGTTGTTAGGAGGAATTATTTATCTAATCTTATTTATTCTGATATGTTGTAATAACAGTTAATGGTATGATGGGTAAAGGAAACTGCTGTACGTAAGCATGTTGGATCCCCATGTTCCCTAGTCACTTTTTTCTTGTTGCGTCCATCACATCGTCTGTTCGTCCATATCTTTAGGCTTGCGCCGTGCGGCACACACAAATCAACTTGGGGGAATCCAACCTGCTTGCATTGTGTTTCAGTGCAACGTGCTCTTTGCACGCTGCTCGTCTTGTTTCGTTTTTCTGTTGAAAAATTTATTGCATTACTTTCAACATAGATTATTTTTCAGAATTTTTATTTATTGAGATATATGTTTTTAAGTGTTGTTGAATAAACTGTGAAATCTATTATAAAATTGATGCTATTTTGGACGGCTGCCTGAAAGAAATGTGTGTAGTGTAGGTTGGTCTCTTGCCTTCACTCTACGCTATTTTATAAATCCATTCGTAGTTGTTTAAGTGAAACAGAATGTCAATCTGCAATTAAAAATTTTAAGACTGAGTGCATGTGCATTTTTTTTTTTTTTTTTTTTCAGAATGCATTATGTAGTTTGTGAAGGAAGCACATAAAATAAATCACCACACAGCATAATTTGTTGATATAAGTTTTAACATAAAAAATAACGCTGTTTGCTTGCAACAAGTTATTTGCAAATATGTGATGATCTGATAAAGTTTCGTGCACAGTCCGATAAATGTCAATTTATTAAGCTAACAGACTTTATTGTTCATGATATATGCTTTTAGTGTTTTAGCGTGTTTCAAAATGAGCTTTAACATTTTTCATTGTCTATAAAGTTTCTTTTTCAGACTCCTCTTTGCAGATTCTGTTGGCTTTATGCCAGTGTTTTTTTTATTGCCTTTGATTACCGCCTGTGCTGATAGCATTGTGCGCGTTGTTTGTTGCCAAAGACATTGTGTTTCTCATCTCAGATACTTTCATGATCATTTCCTTACTTGACTGCTTCTGTCCAGTTTTAATTGTACTCTTGTTCAGTGTGAATACATTTGACGTACATAATATGTTTTTGGAGAAAGTGCTTGCTCTGTGCATAGTTTCTTGACTGGTTGTTGTTGAATTACATTTTTTCATGCTTTGCATGAATGCACTGGTGAGATAGGAGGTATTAGAACTTAGTTTGTTTCTTTCTTTCTTGATGACGGTTAACATTCTTGATGAAAATGTTTCTCACACTTACCCTTTGGTGGATGTTCTGTGATATCATGTGACCAAGAATCGGAAAATCATTACTGCTTTCAAGTTAGGAATGTTTTGAAAGGTGGCACGTATTGTTTACACATTAATATTTTGAAGTAACTGTACTGTTCATAAATAGGTAACTTTCCCACCCTGCCGACGAAGCCAAGAAGGTCCTTACAAAGCAACATTCTTATTTCATTCAAATCATAATCTAATATGTGGTTGCAAGATTAGAAACGTATGTATAATAATGAACCATACAATTATAACTTGTTTGAATCTTTAATGTAAGTAGTACATACATGCTGCAATATAAAATTACATTAACTCAGTAACATGAAAATAATATGGGTTACATATCTGTATACTTGCAATAAACTCATTTATTTTCTGTGATATTGTACAGTATTTTTGCTTTACTTCAAATCCGTGGTTGTTTCTGCGACCATTGAAAACGTGTCTAAAACAAGGAACCGTAGTTTGAGACAGTTGGCTGAATAGAATTCATTTTGTGGATTGAAACTAGAAATCATCCAATTTAGACAGTTTTTGGCAGTATGCGTAGTATGGTGGCAACTTTTATTCCACAATCCCTTCTACTTGTATCTATCAGCGCCCCTGCCTGTGGTTTAAAAATTCTCACTTCAGGTAAATGGTTGTATTTATTTGTATCTAATGCCATTTGTTAGTCATGATTTTAAAGTGTATATTTGTCATTTTTTTTTTTTTTCAAAAATTTTCCAGAGTGATTTTTGTCACAGATAACATGATACCATCGACTTGGAAATGCACAAGTTGGTGCAGTAGACTCTCAGATGTATTACTGCTACTTTTCCTGGAACGTCATACTTTGTCTTACGATAACTTCTAAAATACTAACTACATCTATTCTCAAAACTCTCATTGTGGAAAGCCTGCGACACTAATGCCCACTCCTGACATGTACTCCGTTACTCACAATTGAAACACTTACCCCATTAACACCTTGCTAAATGATCTTACTGCAGTTACCTCCTGTATTTTCATACTTTGGTAAATCAGTTTCCAGTATATCCATGCCACCTTTTACAAAACAAAAATAATTCTGTATTTTCGGAAACTGGCATTGGCACATTGCAATGTATGGTGGCCGTAGATGGGATAATGGGAAATTTTTGCTTCCTTTGAATCAATGAGCAATAGTTGTCATCTTAGTACATTTCACAAGAAGCTTTTTTGAGAGTAGTTTCCGAGTTAATTTCCTTGGTATAATGGACTTTCTATGTATTGTAAAATAGTATCCTGTANAATATGTGATGATCTGATAAAGTTTCGTGCACAGTCCGATAAATGTCAATTTATTAAGCTAACAGACTTTATTGTTCATGATATATGCTTTTAGTGTTTTAGCGTGTTTCAAAATGAGCTTTAACATTTTTCATTGTCTATAAAGTTTCTTTTTCAGACTCCTCTTTGCAGATTCTGTTGGCTTTATGCCAGTGTTTTTTTTAGTGCCTTTGATTTCCGCCTGTGCTGATAGCATTGTGCGCGTTGTTTGTTGCCAAAGACATTGTGTTTCTCATCTCGGATACTTTCATGATCATTTCCTTACTTGACTGCTTCTGTCCAGTTTTAATTGTACTCTTGTTCAGTGTGAATACANGGATACTTTCATGATCATTTCCTTACTTGACTGCTTCTGTCCAGTTTTAATTGTACTCTTGTTCAGTGTGAATACATTTGACGTACATAATATGTTTTTGGAGAAAGTGCTTGCTCTGTGCATAGTTTCTTGACTGGTTGTTGTTGAATTACATTTTTTCATGCTTTGCATGAATGCACTGGTGAGATAGGAGGTATTAGAACTTAGTTTGTTTCTTTCTTTCTTGATGACGGTTAACATTCTTGATGAAAATGTTTCTCACACTTACCCTTTGGTGGATGTTCTGTGATATCATGTGACCAAGAATCGGAAAATCATTACTGCTTTCAAGTTAGGAATGTTTTGAAAGGTGGCACGTATTGTTTACACATTAATATTTTGAAGTAACTGTACTGTTCATAAATAGGTAACTTTCCCACCCTNAAGGTGGCACGTATTGTTTACACATTAATATTTTGAAGTAACTGTACTGTTCATAAATAGGTAACTTTCCCACCCTGCCGACGAAGCCAAGAAGGTCCTTACAAAGCAACATTCTTATTTCATTCAAATCAGAAGCTAATATGTGGTTGCAAGATTAGAAACGTATGTATAATAATGAACCATACAATTATAACTTGTTTGAATCTTTAATGTAAGTAGTACATACATGCTGCAATATAAAATTACATTAACTCAGTAACATGAAATTAATATGGGTTACATATCTGTATACTTGCAATAAACTCATTTATTTTCTGTGATATTGTACAGTATTTTTGCTTTACTTCAAATCCGTGGTTGTTTCTGTGACCATTGAAAACATGTCTAAAACAGGGAACCGTAGTTTGAGACAGTTGGCTGAATAGAATTCATTTTGTGGATTGAAACTAGAAATCATCCAATTTAGACAGTTTTTGGCAGTATGCGTAGTATGGTGGCAACTTTTATTCCACGATCCCTTCTACTTGTCTGTATCAGCGTNTCAGCGCCCCTGCCTGTGGTTTAAAAATTCTCACTTCAGGTAAATGGTTGTATTTATTTGTATCTAATGCCATTTGTTAGTCATGATTTTAAAGTTTATATTTGTCATTTTTTTTTTCAAAACTTTTCCAGAGTGAACCTTGTCACAGATAACCTGATACCATCGACTTGGAAATACACAAGTTGGTGCAATAGACTCTCAGATGTATTACTGCTACTTTTCCTGAAACGTCATACTTTGTCTTATGATAACTTCTAAAATACTAACTACATCCATTCTCAAAACTTTCATTGTGGAAAGTCTACGACACTAAAACCCACTCTTGACATGTACTCCGTTACTCACAATTGAAACACTTACCCCTATTAACACCTTGCTAAATGATCTTACTGCAGTTACCTCCTGTATGTTCATACTTTGGTAAATCAGTTTCCAGTATATCCATGCCACCTTTTACAAAACAAAAATAATTCTGTTTTTCTGAAAACTGGCATTGGCATATTGCAATGTATGGTGGCCGTAGATGGGATAATGGGAAATTTTTGCTTCCTTTGAACCAATGAGCATGAGTTGTCATCTTAGTACATTTCACAAGAAGCTTTTTTTGAGAGTAGTTTCCGAGTTAATTTCCTTGGTATAATGGACTTTCTATGTATTGTAAAATAGTATCCTGTGCAATTTAAACTGAGGTTATTTAACAATAGCCATTATGTGGATTTTCTGGACAGCTTTTATGTGTAATGTAAGCTTAATTCATCTGTGAAAGTTGCAAGTTCAGTAAGCCATGGTTTTCAATGGTAGATTTCTTTACTGTGCATTCAGCAGTTCTAATTATCATAGTTTTTTGGGAGCCCACTGTGCAGTATTGTTAAAATAGCATTGAGGATGCGAGGTATTTCAAAAACATAAACCTTGCTGTTACAAACTGAATGAACGTTCATCGAACTATGTTCACCAGTAATCCTAATTATATTACAACCACCAATGAAATTGATTTAAATAATAGAACGGTATTGATCATAATACCTGGTTTGAAAATATTTATTTTACTTCATACTCTTGAAACATTTGCCACATTAGCCAGCACACAAAATTTGAATACTTTTGAAGCTTTCTGAAGCATAAGTACTATTTTGACTAAAAATCAGCTTTCCCTTAGTTTAATGTCTGTGAAGATGATAGTTACTGCTAATAATTTTGGGTTATCAGTTTGTAGTTGCAGATCTGTGAAGCAAAATATTGCATCTTGGGCAGTTGAAATTTCAGTGGCAATAATATGTGTACACAAGCCTACAACTAAAATTTGCAGCTGGTTTTGGTAATGTTATTTAATATCTTTACATTAATATAATCTTGAAAACTTAACTTGTTTCTAATGTGTGCTTCAGTTCACGTGCTCATGACATAATCAACATAGGCAATTTTACAGTACTATTGAAATGAGTTAAATTTTCTTTCTTGTACCCCTTCGAACCTGTTTTACTGTTATATCTAATTTTCACAGCCTTTTACGAAGGATTTATAGAAACATCCCAAAGTTTCAAGTGCCCTTTATGTGTTATGTTGTATTGCATTTTTCTTCTTTGGGAAACTTAGTTACTGGAGGTCAGTTGGAGCTCTTTGTCATCTCAGACTCCTCATGTAACAGTTTACTTACTCAGTTGTAACATGTTCATAAATTTGTACACGCGTCAGTCTTAAACATCCTCTAGACAGAATTTGCGTTTACTGATTTTTATTTACAAATGATTGCTGTTAAACCTCAATGGATAAAATATTAATTTTTGTAAACACAGGAAATATCAACTTTTGTGAAAGTAACAACTGTGTGAACCACTGTGTTCGTCAAAGAATATTCTCATCCTTTTCTTCCTTAATGGAACTTTTTTGGTGCAATTAAAACTAATAATCATATAATGTTATATAAGTGTGGTAAAACTTTTCTTAAAGTGCAGTAATAGCTGCGTTCATGCTTTTGTAGATTTCTTTAACTTTGGAGTAGCGCATATAATATACAATAGTGTTGTAATGAACCAAAACGGAAACGAATGCTTTTTTTTTTTTGTATTATTTTTTCACATGAACAAATGATTTCCACAGAAAGTGCATTAACAGTTTTTGTATAAATAAAATGTTCACAGTATCCCGGATATTGAAAATTGTGGATAGGAACTAGGAAATAGTTTATATCTGAATTCCTAAGCCTAGTTGGCAAAAAGTAATAGTGTGTGGCCTGGGTTGTTGAGAAATTTTTCTGGTTTTATTAAAGTTCGCCTTATTTTAAAATTTCGTTTTGTTTTATGGTGCTTCTTATAACTCATCCATTATCACAACAGGGTATCTGTATTTTCCTTTCTTTATACTATCCATTGCAACAGATTTTGATGTTAAAAGTTGTGTTTTTAAAGGAGACTGACAATTTTTTTTACAGTATCTGCTGTGTTTTATAACTGGCAGATCGTAATACTAAAATATCTCTTGATGTGTAAAGCTGCTAGAGTTGTGCAAATATTCGGTATATTAAAACAAAAACGAAAAAGTACAACTTTAATTTTTGTTTGGGTAAGAACTTTTGGTTACCATTTCGATGAATTTTCGGGTGTTAAATGAATGTTCATTTAGTGCACCAGTAAATAAATTTTTCGCCTGCAAATCATCTTGTTTGTTTTCATTATTTTACAACTGCAATAACTACATAAAAATAAAACTTTAATGTAGCCAAGACCCCTGTGGTAAATACTCCATATCCTACATTTTTTTGGTTTGATTTTGCAACTAATTTATTAAAATGAGTAACTTGTTAAAATTTTATGAAATTGGGGAATCTTTTGTTAAGGCTGAGATCCAATGACTTAATTTTACAATTTTGTTTCAGTTTCACCAAAGTTCATTGCATATCTTTCAGTTTCGTTTAGTGAGAAAAAAAGAGTCACATTTACACAGTTCTAAAAGCTGCAATTCAAAACAAAATCTGAAATTAAGTTTATATTTTTATTGTTATCGATTTGTTTCTAATTTATTGCTTTTCTTTTTATTTTTACCGTTTAGATCAGCATGCATTTTCTTTTCTAAATTTCCAGAAAATCCATTCAGGAAATATTTTGTCAGCTCATCAGTATTACAAATTATTAAAAATAATCGGGTTATTTGAAATATTGGGGGAAGAGGGTCTGCACCAAGTTTTATTATTAAAGTTAACAAATAGCTAAAAATGATTATGGAAAAGTTGTTGTTACTGCCATTTAGACAGCTCTATGCTAGTTAATGTAAAGATGTAAAGTAAGTACAGGTTTCCACTGTCAATTTTGAAATTTGATTTTGAGAAATAACAATACAGTTCCTTTTAAAACTACTATATCTTTTTTTCTGGGTTAATGGAGGTATTTGACAAGCTTAAAAGCTATGTGAATGTGTCATACCATGATATGGAGTGAAAATAATCAAAACTTAACGAACAAAATTTCAGATCTTATTGGTTTAGTCTTTCAGTCAGATGACTTGAAAATTTTGTTTCGATGTTTTGATTCTGTTCACCCCATCGATACTAATCTAATCGCCCCATTTCACAATATATTCTTTTTTTTTTTTATGGAGAATAGACTGTGTAGTTGAGTGAAAGCAATGGATCAACATGTTGATGTGTGCGCTGCAGGCAGGTGTGGAGCGGAACTGCTTGTGAAGTGAATGTCATGTTCTAACAATGTAGTGGGCCAGTAAAATGACTTCATGAGACAAGAATTCTTCTCAAGTCTATATAAAAAAAATATTTTAAAAAATAAATGTGATTTTATGTTATGTATATTTCGTGAATTTTTTTATTTTTATCCAAGTTCTTTGTCCCTATCCCATTTTCCGATTCACGTACGGTAGACAGAATTTTCAGAAATCATCCAGGACCACATTTTAGATGTCTATGCTATGAAAAGTAATAATATTGTAATGTTGCAGCCATAAAAAAAAAACAACAGACTGAAACTCAGCTCGGTTCACTCACTCGACAAAAGCATGAGATGGGTTCTGAAATCACCGTCCCATTATAAAAAGAAACAAAATGTCAAAACTTTTCCTTCGGGATTTATATTAGTTTATGCAATTCACCTACTTTATACAGCAGACTCGCAAAACAGTTTGCGATACTAGTGAGATGGATTACAAGAATAGTGTAGTAGAAATGATTAATAATTTTTAAGTTACGTGGCCGTCGTCTGCACGGCAACCGTGATCGCGCATGTTGGATGGGTAGCTGTCTTACTACCAACTGCAACTGGGAAGTGGCAGTGGGCGCTCACAGCTAATAACTCGACAGCGCTCCGCTCACACCCCTCACATCCACTGCACAATAAACGTACCCAAATAAGGGCATCGCGTGGTACGAGTCCCTTCCGGAAACTGATGTGAACCCCGCTGCAACCACTTTCCACGCGAGCGAAACTGCGTCGAAAAAACAAACGACTACATTTCCAGAACATACTTAAAAAGAAAGATCACCAGTGAACATCTTGCAGCCTTTATCACTGATACCCGATGCAACTTCAAATATGTTAGAAAAAGAAAAAACAAACTCATGACAAATACACTAACATCGCCAAAATGTTTGAAGTACTGAAAAAACAATACAGTCCCTCACACAAAACCAAAAGAAAATTAAACGTTCCCCATAAAATAAGTAATAACTGCACCATTACAATATTGCACTTCTGTATGGTAAGTGGTAATGTTTGTCATTCTTAAGTGTGTTGAATTCTCTCTCTGAAATTATTTCACCGTTTCTGTTTGCAAGTGCAGAAGTTAAAACTTGATTCAATCATCTTAAAGGAAGTGTAACTAAATAATTTNTTCACCGTTTCTGTTTGCAAGTGCAGAAGTTAAAACTTGATTCAATCATCTTAAAGGAAGTGTAACTAAATAATTTCTTGTAGATTCATTTGTTGCATTATTGGTCTATGAAATGCTTTCATTAATAATGTTGATGCTTTGTTCGGGAGTGGCAACTTTTTTCATAACAAATTACATTATGCAAATTTGTTAATTAAAAAAAAAAAGTTTATAAAATTTATTGTATATCTGGTGCATTATTATGTTGTATGGTTACTGCTTTTTAAAATCTGAAATATGTGCATACCACATTTTTTCAATTTTTTATGATTGTGACAGAGGTTATGTTTGTATGTATATTCCTTTACTCAGTTAAATACATACCTGTGTTTACATTGTTTTGTGTTATTTTGTGTGTGTGAGGGAGGGGTGCATTGAGGGGACATGTGTTTTTCATATTAGGGTGTCGTTTCATAATTTTGTAGCATTTTACAAACATTTAAAAATTGCATTTGAAACGTAGCGTTGTGCAAATAACNTTCACCGTTTCTGTTTGCAAGTGCAGAAGTTAAAACTTGATTCAATCATCTTAAAGGAAGTGTAACTAAATAATTTATTGTAGATTCATTTGTTGCATTATTGGTCTATGAAATGCTTTCATTAATAATGTTGATGCTTTGTTCGGGAGTGGCAACTTTTTTCATAACAAATTACATGATGCAAATTTGTTAATTAAAAAAAAAAAAAAAAAAGTTTATAAAATTTATTGTATATCTGGTGCATTATTATGTTGTATGGTTACTGCTTTTTAAAATCTGAAATATGTGCATACCACATTTTTTCAATTTTTTATGATTGTGACAGAGGTTATGTCTGTATGTATATTCCTTTACTCAGTTAAATACATACCTGTGTTTACATTGTTTTGTGTTATTTTGTGTGTGTGAGGGAGGGGTGCATTGAGGGGACATATGTTTTTCATATTAGGGTGTCGTTTCATAATTTTGTAGCATTTTACGAACATTTAAAAATTGCATTTGAAACGTAGCGTTGTGCAAATAACTAGGCATATCTTACACCAACCGAGGTACTGGCACACCACCAGTGGAGTGCGAAGTAACGGTAGAAGTAGTCAGTATTGATAAGTAGGACTCTACATTTATGGTAAAAAAAAAAATGAGCTGATTTCCTCATTAGAATTTTACCATTTCTTCATAAAAATATTTCCATTTCTTCAAATAAATTTTACAGCAAAAAAAAAAACTTGTTTATATATCAGGACATATATCTCAGGTTTTTGTAACAATTTCAATTAAGCCTAAATGGAACTTGTTATTCAATAGTTTTAATTTGTATGTATTTCCATAAACATATAAANTGAACATATAAAAAAAAATATTTAACAGTAGGGATGAAAGGAAAATCTGATGAGCATACACTTGGTCATGTAATGCAGTACACTGTCACAGTAGCNTAAACATATAAAAAAAAAAAAATTTAACAGTAGGGATGAAAGGAAAATCTGATGAGCATACACTTGGTCATGTAATGCAGTACACTGTCACAGTAGCATTCAATCTTGTGTCGGCAGTTTTGTACTTCGTCGAGACATTTAGAACTGCTTAAGAACACTCCTAGCAGCATTTGAGATTTCTAAGAAATTTGCACCACCCACATACAGCTTCTGTTCATGTTTTTGCATGTGAAAGAGGGTTTAGTGATTCGGGTCAATATATTGAATCGTACTACAGTGATAATCTTTCGACTTTGCTACTGGTAAATTAAAAATTGTTTTCGTTCTAGAGTAAACCTTTATTTACAGTTGGGAAATCAACAGTGTAATAACATCAAATAATTTTAATTGTGTCAGCATTATGTGAAATAAATAAGAGATAATACTGTATCATGCATTAATAAAAATGGCAAAACTAACTGTTTGTATGAGTTTTCATGGTAATAGAATCTCAGCATTGTGGTTTTGAAAACATTATGATGAACGATTTCGGTGCTGTTTCGTGAATACGGGAAGTATTACAGAATTTCGCAAATAAATGTGACCTCTCCATATGTAGCATTATTTTATTGTTTGCAAAAATTTCTAGGCCTTATTGAGAAGCATTGCATATTTTGTAAATGTGGCTAATGTGTATCCTGTCGTCACAGTACACAAAACTGGTTTTTTTTTTGCTGTCCATTAAAGCATCCTTTCAGGGTAGTATGTCAATAAGGGCATCAAGACTATTGCCAGATATTTTTTCCGTGCAACAGCAAGTTTTAAATTTAAGTTTTTAATGTTGCTGAAGGCTGTTCATGGTAAATCAACCTTCGAAAAATGTCGCTGTTACTATGTGTATATATTTTAACGGGCACAATGTCTGGCGTGGGCCCAGTAAAGTTGGCAATGATGGAGGGAAATCAATTCCATTTTTTAATGTGTAATAAAAGTTATTAGGTAAACAGTTTTTTGATACTAAAATTATTTTTTTTAACCGCTTTTAAGTGTAAGAATTAATAAATTTGTAAAACTTTTACGGTTGTAATAATTTCACAATTTTAAGTGACAGATGCATGAACACAGTGATTAGGCCCATCGCAGTGTTAAATTTATGTATGGTGGAGGGATACAGTGTAGTCCGAGAAGTAGATTGTAAGCAGGACTTACAAACGTGCTCAGCCTATACACAAATTATTGTGTGTGTACATGATCGTAATTTTGTAAACATCTTTTGTGATAATTATTTCATTTTAATAAATGTTCTGAATAGTTTTGAGAATGTGGAACAAGCCTAACTGCCGAGCCATGGAAAAATTGTAGCCTGAACAGTTGAACCTCATAAAAGTGGAATGAAGGAATGTAGATAACATGGCGTTGTTGACACAATAAAGCGCAAGAGATGAACGAGCTAATTCGAAAGTAAGTGCAGGTAGAGCCAGAGCCAGATTTCCCATTAGGCAGACTCGGCCTGGGCCTAGAACTATACTTTTTAGGGAGTGACATGGCATAACAAGCAATATAGAAAACAAACAATTTTAGTGTCTGAGAGACAACTGTTTACAATCATTTTATTGAAAGTCCTGGTTGTGTGTGTACGCACCATTACCAGCTCCAAGTGTCTTTTTGTCAGAGAAGAGCAATAGGTATGGATGGATCTTGCAGATCTTTATTTTGTTTAGGGTTTTCAAGTTTTGCTGTGCTAGTAGCTGAAAAAAACGTTAGTAGCTATTTTCAGTTCCATAAAATGTTTTATGTACAATAAAGGTGTCAAGAGTCAAAATCATTTTACTGATACTGTAAGCTCCAAGCATGATTTCAATGTGTGAAGTAGGTGGGTATTACCAGATCTTATAGTAGAATGGTCTTCACTTCATTAATGATAGCACCGGGAAATATTGCATATATTTGCATTATAACTGCATATATGCAAAACGTTTGAGAAAAGCAGTACACCAACATAAGTTTCAAGGACGGATCAAATACATTACACAGTATGTGCAGCAATAACAATTACGAATGTGAACGTGTATTAATTCCATTTGAGCACAAACTGAAATATTTTTACTGTCAAAAAAATTTATAAATAACTAACAAATTTGTTTAAAATGCATTGTTTAATGTAACTAAAATGCTCATAGACACAAAATATAATTTGTGACTGATTTATTAGCATTAGTGATTTTATCACATATTCTTGAGAGAAAATAAAGGTCATACTGGCAGTTGATCAGTGTCCAAATAACGTGATTGTAATCATGGTTAGAGAAAAGTGTCCCATATGGACTAAAGGGGTGATAGACTGACTTTTTTTTTCGGGCATGTCCCCAACATTACCTTACGATTTGCCATTAGGGATTGCAAAACTTTGTGACGAAACTGTGAAATGACATTTGTTTACATTAGGTTTTAAAAAAATTCTGAGGTAGCAGTGATTTTGATCACTTGTCTTCCACTATGGTCGACTGGATTCAGTTCCCGGCAGGGTTAATCCTAGACCTTAACTGACGCCGTGGGATGATGGGTTTTCTTGGGGTTCTCCAGTTTCTCCCACTATTGCATTTCATCTCCTCTCCACCTGCACCTCACTTTACTCTCACTGGTGCTGAAGACAGCTGCTAAGCATTGCCCAAATCTCTATTTGTCCCACCAGCAGATCTATGCATAAAGAAAGTATTTTTCATATTTAAATTGGCATTTGGTACATTAAAATTCTGCTGGAGGCGGTGTAACGAAAAAGCACACTCTCGATGGTGTTAGCACCAAACTGCAGTAAGTAAACACAGATTTGGGGCAAGTTGTTAATATGTACATAGTCTGACTTTGTTGCAAATTGAAAAGAAAAATATTTGTCTGTTATGAACTCCTTGCGAAGTCCTGGAACAGTCTAGAAATGCGTAACTTTGATGAGGGGAAAGGAAAACATGCATGCTTTTGGGGGCCTGTTGAAACTAAGGTTGAAAGACTGATTCGTACAACAGGATGCAAAATATTTCATGTGGGAACACATTGTAATTGTGGATACATTAAGAATGAAGCTGCAAATTCAGAGTGCATGTTATAGTGAGGAGATGCTTGTTTTTTAGAATAGTTGTACACTAAGAGGATTTTATTGAAGTGTGTACAAATGTAGGCATAGCGCTCAGAATAATACTTGGTGCTTCAGAGACAAAATGTTCAGGCAAACACTTATCTACTCTCCAGCGTGTGTGTGATAAATACACACACCTGTTTTTCGCGGCGTGCAAAATCGTGAAATAAACACAAAATACAAAGTTTTTCACGAAAAATAACATACCTCGCAAAAAACAACAAAAAACAAAAAAATGTGCAAAAATATATAGTATTTTGGCATGTATAGATCACACATTTTCACGAAAAAATTTACTACAAAAAATGGTGCGTGGTTTATTTACGCAAAATTGGCATAAAAAAATTTTTTACCTCCAAAACGTGTTGAGAAATTTGTCAACATACATAATATTTAACCTAGTTTCTAAGGATGTAAAAAAAAAAAAAAATTAAATTGCTTTTCACTTGTGCTATAATTTGTTCTCACACATTCATAAACAAAATAACCATCCNAAAAAAAAAAAAATTAAATTGCTTTTCACTTGTGCTATAATTTGTTCTCACACATTCATAAACAAAATAACCATCCCGTATGCGTAAAATGTAAACATGTTGGAGCTCAGCCATAGATGCCGTACATGAGAACATTTCGCTGTTGTATAAGACAATATACGTAGTTCGCACGCCTGCCGCCACGTCACAAGTGCGCATTGATAGACTTTGTACGGAATATAAATATTAATTATCCCTAATTTGTCATCAAAAATTTCTGGTGGGCTTATACACGCATGCAGCTTATACACGTCAAAATAGGTACATTTCCATTNAATTTGTCATCAAAAATTTCTGGTGGGCTTATACACGCATGCAGCTTATACACGTCAAAATAGGTACATTTCCATTATGAATCCACATGTTTAAGACGCTAATTCGATAAATCGATTCAATATGCAGTCGGGATCGTAAAGTTGACAGAATCAATGTTTCGGAAACATCGCAGCTGAAGCNCGATAAATCGATTCAATATGCAGTCGGGATCGTAAAGTTGACAGAATCAATGTTTCGGAAACATCGCAGCTGAAGCGATATCGCTATGTTTCGGAAATAAACTGATGTTGGTGACAAACTAATTTTGTTTGCATTTCGTCCCTTTTCACTTTTCATTGCATAATTAATGTAATCTTGTTGGTAGTATACAAACGTGACAGCTCTGGTAGAGCACTGTTATAAAAGCCGTAAATTACTTGAGCATTTGGAAAATTCTAGTGCACCAGTGGCAGCAACGATCTCCTCACAATGTAGTGACCTAAAAAAAAATGTTTAAATTGCTAAAA
>NQII01001850.1:389432-404995 GCA_002778355.1 Clitarchus hookeri | reverse complement strand
TTTGGTTTTTTGACTTCTCATTTTCTTAAAAACTTAGATTAAAACTATTCAGGTAGGCTTGTGTGACTTGATAGCCAACCCGTATATTCTGAGCCAATAACAATATCAAATTTAATTGCTTGCTGCCAGATGTCTGTATATGAATGTGTTGAAACTGCATTGAAAAGAAGTACATACTGTGCCCACAAAGTAATGAAATACTGTGAAAATAAATTGGTGCTCAGGTTTATTGAAAAAGCTGTAATCTTCTGAGAAGATTGGCAAGATCAGTAACAAATGATCTGCATAATCAGCAAAAAGGAGTGATTGATCGGCCCAGCTCTACTGTGAACCATTGATGATTCTTTAAGTGAGTTTGAGCGTGGTGTTATAGTCTGCTCAAGAGAGATGGGACATAGCATCTCAGAGGTAGCGATAAAATTTGGATTTTCGCCTACGACCATTTCACGAGTGTACCGTTAATATCGGGAATCCGGTAAAACATCAAATCTTCGACTTCGCTGCTGCCGGAAAAAGATCGTGAAAGAACGGGACAAACGATGACTGACGAGAATCATTAAACGTGGCAGACGTGCAACCCTTTCTCAAATTGGCATAGATGGGATTTGTGGACGTCCATGCCATGTCGTCTTGCGGCACTTCTGCGTGCTCGCGGGGGCCCTACACGATATTAGGCAGGTGTACCAGTTTTTTTTGGCTCTTCAGTGTATGTCATGGTTAGGAAATGCAGGTTTGATAACATCAAGGCTTCATCCCTGGTTTGTGGTGGTTTTGAGGTTAGAGCTTGTGGGGATAGACATAACTTGACAGGTCAGAAGAAAAGTTGCGTGCTTTGAGGCAGCGGACATTTTTTTACCATGGTACAAAACGTTTATGAGCCAGAAAGTGTGTATTTCTGCATGCCAGACATGCAGAGGTGAGCATGTACAACTCTCTGCCTGATGAAGCTGGTCTTGTAGCAAAATGTAGCGATTGTGCAACCGCGTGAAAAAGTGTCATATATATATTTTTGATAGCCTAGTGGCTTACTTGTAACCTTAACTCACATGTTTATGTTTGTTCCCCCGCCATCTTCTACCCGTCCTTTTTTTTCTTTTTCTTTCTTTCTTTCTTTTTCCTATCCATCTTTCCTGTGTATTTTATGCTTCCATTTTTTGTCTTCCTAACACATCTCATATTCCCAGCACTACTTCACATTTTTAAAAATTAATTTTCACGTATTTGCACCTTCCCGCACATTTGTTAGAAGTTTTAAATGTTCATCTCTATATTTATTTACATTTTTTTTGTTAATTTGTAAATGCGTTGACTAATAACTATAATAATTAATTGGATAAAATATTACTTATTTATACGTACTGCTACATNAATTTGTAAATGCGTTGACTAATAACTATAATAATTAATTGGATAAAATATTACTTATTTATACGTACTGCTACATGATGCTGGTCTGTGTTGACCTTTGCCCATGCCGTGCAAGCAAGAATAAGAGGACAGAGTTGTGATATTATAGCGGGCGCCAAGTTACAAGGGATGTTTGAATGACAGTTGAGCGATAATCCAAGACCTGCATATCTTGTTACGAAAATCATACTGCCACGATAATTCNTATTATAGCGGGCGCCAAGTTACAAGGGATGTTTGAATGACAGTTGAGCGATAATCCAAGACCTGCATATCTTGTTACGAAAATCATACTGCCACGATAATTCTTATAAAAGTCTGACAAACCTCCGAGCCAGAAGTTGATCAGCAGATGAGTGGCTGGAGTTTCTGCGACAGAAGTGGAGGAAAATCTGCAACTGCGAACTGCGAGCATCAGCATTGGCACAGTGAATAGTGCAACTGGTAGACTGGACTATTTGACAAAATGCATGAGTAAAAGACATTACAAATGATGGCAACAGACAGACTGAAAGTGTGTTTATGATGAGTATGAGTTAATTGACTATAACCAAACACAGATATTAAGAACGTTAATTAAAGTTAGAATAGACATTAAATATTGGGCTCACTGAGAAATGAAAAGAGTAATACTGGAGACAGAAAGATTAATGCTGTAAATAATAGCTGTGTGAATAAATTAAAATAAAATTTAGTCATTTTATTTTTATTAAGACCTTCATCCCTCAGAAACTCGTATACGCCCATATTGTAACTGTATACAAACATGACGTGATAAGTATTCTCTTTGTAGGCCCCATAAGAAGACTGTATTATAACTACTCATGTTTAGAGGTTAGCCAATATGGTTTTTGGGCCTTTTCCGATATTGCCGATACCAATACAGATACTGCCTTGACAAGGAAAAATAACAGTTTTTCATGTTTCAAAAAATAAAAAAATAAATTTTTAAAACATAAAGTTAAAAAAAAATTAATTGTCTTTGTTTTTATTGTTTTAGTGATAGACCAAACTGTTAAGATAAATAAAAATCCAGGAACCACTTACTAGTTAGTAATTAAACATATTTTTATGACAAAAATAATCTAAATTGATGTAAAAAAAATGTGTAAGATGTGATCCACATATGAATTATGCATATTGTATATTTGTAGTATTAAACCTACCTTTGTTTTCCACAATACTAAATGGTAAAAGGTCTGTGCAAATGATTTTTCCAATGAGACTATTTATTTTCACAGTGCGGGCATGTGATGAAGGATAAGGTTTACTTTTTCCATTAATTCATACACATTATGAAATTTCGGTTTAGACCTGTTTACATCAGGGCTAGATGAACATGTAGCCACACAATCGTTANCATTATGAAATTTCGGTTTAGACCTGTTTACATCAGGGCTAGATGAACATGTAGCCACACAATCGTTATCTGAAATATGTGAAGTACTCGCAATTATGGCATGGTTAGGCGCGTTTTATATGCCAGAAAGTTGTGTTGAGAGTTGTACAACAGGCCTAGGACACTGTTGTAATTTGAAGCTCTTCTACTGCAAAGGTTGCCTACACTCAAGGTGCTGTTTTAAGTTTGTGGTACTATATGAGATTGATGATGTTCCACCTCTCGAAACCAAATATTTGCAAATATTGCAAACAGCCTTGCATTCTTGCATGTTGCTTAGGGTAAAAAAATTCCACACGTCACTTTTCCTTCCAGCTTTTTTTTTTTTCTTTATTTTTTGCTGGCGCACGTAAATAATTTCGCCACATTCGTTCCCTAATCTAACACCGTCATATTATTACAGCAACAGCAAACAAAAAAAAAAGACAAACTGTCGGAATGGCGCCGCTAGGCGGCAGTAATGTGCAGCATGTAACCAACATTACAAGATTACATCATTTTTTTTTATGCGTCGCCGTGTTCGCGGATGGGCATGAAACTACTACGACAAAATATTTATGGAGGTAATCGTAAATATGAATTATTGTTAATATTAAAAATGTGTTAGGCCGATTAAATGTTAAGTTTTGTTAATGCGGCAAGCTTGCCTACAGAGACAAAATTCAGTAAACGCAAATGGTGGCTACTATTGTTTTGCTGTATACATGTTTTGTAAAAAANTTGCCTACAGAGACAAAATTCAGTAAACGCAAATGGTGGCTACTATTGTTTTGCTGTATACATGTTTTGTAAAAAAATCATGCAAAACATGCTTAATTTAGCTTTAGAAATAAACACAGCCAGTTAGGTACTTTAGTGAAAAAACAATTTATTATTTTAATAAAACCAAATAGTGCGCTAATCCACTCCAATTATGGCAAAATGAAAATTGCATCATCTTAGAGCCAGGGCAAAATATTGGTTATAATATCGGCGATTTAAACATGAATTGCAAACAATTCCGATAATTACGATATCAGTAGGCTTGTTTTATTGCCATCGACTCACTGAACCTGCATGCTTGCAGAGGATTATGTCTACTTCTTCCTCTGCTGTGACCGTCCAAATAGTTCTACGGCACTGGTAAGCTAAACTTAAACACAACTAGATTCTGTTCAGGGATATTTGTTAATGTGGTGCCAATGAGGTAATTCCCAAGTGTAAGAGCTGTTGGATCACTGGGCAACAGTGGAGTGTAACAGAGGGTTTGAAATCTGAATTTCAGGCAGACGTTGATTTACATTACTAGTACACTAGGAACATGTGGCCCTTGTTTTATGTAGATGGGCAAGGCATAATCCTAATCCATTCCGCAGTTTAGAAATGGCCTTGCCGATTGGACTTGAGTACGGGGCAACCGACTCGTAAGCCACTGGGAGTTTTTGACCGAAGACAGCTAAGGAAAAATTTTAAAAATAGAAGCGCTTCTATTCTATTACCATTCCCTAAATGTTTGTGTCAGTAATGAATGTGATGGTTGAAATTTTGTATGCAATAATTGCTGGTATGCATTGCAGTTATGTGATGTCTTGGATACTTGTTATTTAAAGAGCTCTGGTTGTGCGTGAGGCTGACATTGTTTNGTGCATTGCAGTTATGTGATGTCTTGGATACTTGTTATTTAAAGAGCTCTGGTTGTGCGTGAGGCTGACATTGTTTTTATAATTTTTGCAGGATAAGTTTTTTTTAATCAAAGTTTTAAATCTGAGGTATTTTTTGGCTCAAAATTGATGCTATTTTCGTTTAACAATGCAGTATTACTTGGTTAGAGCTCAATTTTGTTGTCAGAAATAATCATTTGCAGGTTTTCAATCTTGCCTGCACCGCCTCAGTGCTCTGCTGAGGTCTACGAAGGCTGCCGCTCCTCCAAACACCAAAGTTTATTTATACACCTTACTTAAAGCAATACCACTCCTATAATACGACTGTATTTACTTTGTAAATACAGTCGTACTATAGGAGTGGTATTTACTTCGTAAATACAGTCGTACAGGAGAGCGGCAGCTGCAATCTTTCTGCTTTCGGTTACAGTTAAAATAAGGTGTACTCAATAGTATACATAAATATTAAACCCAAGAATGACAAGTAGGGTAGATTAAGTATATTTCGCTACAGCAATATACAAGTTCGTTTTTTTATTTGCGATACCTAAACCCTAGAATTTATTTGGGTCGTAAAAGTTACCCTTTCTGTTACCTAAACTGAAAACTCTTAATTTTCTCTTACAACCCCATCAAATCCTGCAGGTATTGATATAGCTACCATTCGGACTTAGGTTCAGAAATCTCAAACTAAAACTGTTACTTACGCTCTGGAATGAAACAAATGTCTATTATTAGCTGAGCTCTTTTACAATATTTAATTATCAGTACAGTGCTTGTAGTTTTATATTTATTTTTAAGTTATATAGCTATTGTACTTTGTAAAACATAGAACCCTAAAAACTACGTTTGTTTAGTACACGCATATGATATACTTGAATAAACGTATACTAAAAAAGTGGTAAAAGTAATTGAGTTACTTACATTGACTCATGAGTAATTTTACAATGAGGGTATCATTTTGCACTAACAACGTAAGTAAAGTTACATTGAGAAATGTGATTTACAATTATCGTCCATGAGAAAATTTAGGTAGAAAAAATTAAATGGAAACATTATTTTAACGTATGCACAACCTGTCCGTTCAAATCTTCACAGATATACTTTAATGTAATTTTTACAAACATCTGCATATCATTTGATTGTGCACAATGCCTGCCAGGCAAAGAACTAAAAATACATTTTTTTTTCCAATTTGCGTATTGTTGGATTGCGTAAGTAAATACAAAAAATGTACTAAAACTAGTGAAGAACTTAATGTGGACTCACAACCATCCGTCACATCTGTCAGTCGTCCATCTGGTTTTCTATCCGTCAATCCGTTAAATACATCTTAAACTGTAACTTTCGACGGACCGCCTTCTGACGACATTACGTATAGACGCGAATATGCACTTTGAAATAAAACGCAAGGCGGTGGATATGTGTTTATTTATTTTGGGGGTAAATTCAGGAATTTAAAACTTAAACAATAATTCAACATACATTTTTATCACGTAAAAAATTATTTCCCCAAAATGTTTCTCTCCTAAAAATGTATTTCCAACCAAAAAATACCTTCTACAAAAGAAAGATCGCAATGTTAAGTTGTCACGCTGAAATTTTGGCGAACAGAAGGATCAACAGACGCCAGCAGGGGGGGTTATTCCCGGCTCCCGCTCTTTCCTTCGCTCGTGTTCATGACGTCACCGGGAGGGCTCTAGCCAAGGAGTGTCGCGGCAGCTGATGTGCGGGGCGGTATAAACTTGTGATGTGTGTATAAACTTGTGATGACTGAGTGTTTCCAAAATGAGTAAGACTTCTAAGTGTAAAGTTAATTGTGCTATGGCACAGTGTACTAATTGGGGGTCAAAAACGACTGGCGTTTTATATCATAGATTTCCAAAAAACGAGGATCTCCAGCGCGTGTGGGTATTGCGCTGTAAGCGAAGAGACATTTTTAATCCCGATAATGCTAGAGTCTGCTCTGTACATTTCCGCCAAGAAGATTACCAACGAGACTTGAGAAATGAACTTTTGGGATGACCACAAAGAAAAATATTGTGCCCAGATGCTGTTCCATGTCTTCGAATTGCAAATTGGCATGGGGATACAGTTTCAGTTTCTAGCACCATAACCAGCTCAAGCACTGTTACCAGCCAAACTGAGGAAGAGGTATTTATTTCTTTATTTCTTACTTATAACGCGGTATTTAACTATCGTAACTCTCAAATAATTTAGCTCAGTAATTTGTAATGGCAAACGTAATAGTGTAGCAAATTAGAATTAAGGGATGGCGAAATCAGCAATGGCTTGCGCTAATTTCGGCTTGGCAAAAAAAAATGAGCACCGAGTTAGTACAACATGGTACGGAGCCCACTTAAATCTGAAAGGCCTGTCGTCTCATAAATGTCAGCAAAAACCAAACTTACTTTTGAGTTCTCATCGATAGTTAATTATTCTTATGAGATATCGTCGTGCTCTTTGCTTTAAAATGCCACCATTGTATAAAAGTTAAATTTTCAAAATTAAATTAAACAAAATTACTTTCAAGACTTTTCAAATACATAAACTGAACCCTTAGTAGAATGAAATTGGGTAAAATGTGTTTTAGAAGGCTCTTCATAAATTTTAGCTTATCAAATTTGTGAAACATGTGGTGCATAATTGCTATTTCCTGATTTTTCCAATTTGACATTTAATTTCCCGTAAAATACAGTAAAAGTATTTAGCGCATGTATTATCACGCACTCTTGATGCGTGGTGTGGTAGTCGACGATCAAAATTTTTCAATAATAAAAGTGCATTGTTGGAAAAAAAAAAAACGAAATAGACTGATATTGTATTCGAAAATTGTACATCTTTGAAGAGCCTATGAACTAGAAAAAATTAGTTACATTAAGGAATGTTTATATGATTTATTATTTAAATCGATTGAACATACAACTATATCTTTAACTTACAGATTCCGAATGAAAGAGAATTGCGGCATGAAGCTAGAAAAGTGAGGAAACGAGCTCTAGTGACTTTAGAGACTTTATCCCCCAAAAAGAAAAAAATAGACCAGGTAAAAAGCCCTAAGCAACTTCAAAATGAAGAAATATTGAGACTTCGCAAACAGGTGGAAACTTTGGAAAAAGCAAACGCGACACTTAGGAAAAGGGAAGCAGCTTTGAGAAAGCGTAAAGCACTTAGATATGTTGTTTCAGTAAATACACGATCACCATCATCAAAAGTGAAGAAACGTGAACAGAAAAGTGAAATTGTAAAACTTCTATCTAAGTGTTTTACACAAGGACAGATTCGGTGTCTTTTGAGCGGAAATAAACGAGTGAAATGGTCTACAGAGGACATAGCAAATGCCTTAACTTTGAGGTCGCTTTCAAGAAAAGCATACAATTATTTGAGGAAAAAGAACATTCCCTTGCCATGCCGTTCAACGCTACAGAAATCGATTCGACAGTTTAAATGTAGACCTGGAATTTTGAAAGAGGTGTTATGCTTGTTGAAAGGCAGAGCAGAAAACTACAACGAGCATGAAAAGTTTGCAGTTTTGACGTTTGACGAAATGAATATTGACCACCGTATTTCATACGATTCGTCAGATGACCGCATATTAGGGCCTCACAGCAATGTGCAAGTAGCGATGGTGCGTGGACTCTTTTCTCCGTGGAAGCAACCCATATTTTACGACTTTGACATTACAATGAATTCCAAATTGTTAAAAAACATAATCGGGGAACTTGAAACTTGTTGCATTCGTGTGGTCGCAGTAACTTGTGACATGGGAGGGAAAAATTCTAAAGTGTGGAAGGAACTTAATGTTAACACTGAAAAAATTTTTTTCACCAATCCTACTGATGACAAAAGGAAAGTGTGGGTGTTTTGTGACGTGCCACATTTGTTGAAGTTATTGAGAAATCACTTTTTGGATGAAGGTTTGACCTTATCTGATGGTTCAGAAATTCAGAAAAATACGATACAAAGCCTATTAGAAAATCAAAAAGGAGACCTCTCAATTACACATCACATCAATGAGACTCATCTCAGCGTAACTGGCAGATCCCGCCAGAATGTGAGAATGGCTGCTCAGTTATTCTCCAGGCGCACGGCTTTAGCAGTTCGTTATCAACTAAACAAAAAAATTGAAAGTAGTTTTATTGAGCTTGTCAATGACACCTTTGACGTTTTGAACTCGAGGGTACCTAAAGACGAAAAGACCCCACTTAAAAGTGGCTACGGCTTAAATTTGAAGAGCCAAGAAAACATTTTGAAACACTTTTTGAAAGTGATTTCAGAAGTTAAAGTAGGTAACAGGAAAAATTTGCTTCCATTTCAAAAAGGTTTCATTATTTCCATAAAGTCTCTTTTTGGCCTTTTTGAGGACATGAAAAATGCAAAAATGTCTTACATTTTGACTGCAAGATTAAATCAAGATTGTCTAGAGAATTTCTTTTCCCGTGTGCGAGGCTTAGGAATCTTTTACAACAATCCGTCCCCGTTCGAAGTTCGTAACAGAATTCGCCTCCTGTTACTTGCAGGTAGGAGCAATATTCCTCTCTCCGGTGCAGTGTCTGTAGAAGCTGAATGTGTTGCATCAGCAAATGAAGGTATTTCTCAACCTGATGCTAACAGTGAAGATTTCTTGAACTTTGTGACGAATGAATTGTGTATAGATGTTGTTCAGGGGCCCGTAACAGTTGCCCCTCCTAATGAATCCGAGGAATTGCAGTTATTAGTAATGAAAGACTCTACCAATGACTCAGAAAATGACATTAATGATGACGCGATCAAATACCTAGCGGGTTATCTAGCCTTTAAATGTCGCTCTGTAGATGAGAGCCTGGGTAGCCCTATGAAAGGTGATAAAATCATCGTAAGTCAGGATGTGCCTCACGACTGGATATCAATCGTTTCAAAGGGAGGACTTACTCGTCCGACTGAGGAATGGTGCCAGAAAGTGATGCAGTTCGAGGTGTTGTTCGGTGCCTTTCATGGACTTCAAATTTCGAAATGTGAACGAGTGATGCAGACACTGACTTCTATAATTAAATCAAAATTCCCCGAAATAAACGAGAACATTATTTCCCTGTATGTCAGAACACGAACCTTCATCAGAGTACGCCATCTCAACAAAAGACTTAAGCTGCAGGCTATGGAGAAGCATTCTGCAAAGAAAAATCGACTGTGGGCAGCTTCGGCTTCTTCAAAAACATCCTAAGTCATCAAAATGTGAGTTTAATCGGCAATTATTTTTATTAGTTGTGAATATATTCAAATTGCAAATATTGATGGCTATTGTTTGCTTAATTTTATGTTTATGTAGCATGTTTATTGTTAACTTAACTTTTAAAGACACTTCCTGGAAAAATCTCTCGCCTCTCAAAGTCGTGCATGGCTGTTAGGACGTGTGGTAGGTAGAATTCACAATGAACCATATTGTTTGCAACGAATCATACTGTAGATGCCACTTTGTGTTTACCCCCTTCCTCTTAAGGAAATTGTCAACTTGCAAAAGTGTTATTTCCAAATTTTTCTGCATATTATTTCATTATGGATGTAGGCCTATTTAATAGCCTAACGAAAACGCACGCATTTATCATCCACATTTTCCTATTTTATTTGGAAGTTTCTTTAAAAATAAAATAAAAGCGTTTCTCTTCTAATACCTAGATTTTTTTATGATTACTGTCATTATTAGAAGCAAATAAATTGTTCATTTTAACTTTCACAATGCCAGCATTTTAGTTATTTATATGAAATGAAACATACATTATGTATCTGTCGTAGAGCAACACGAACCATGGTGCCTTATCGAGATACACTGCAGGCAACGCTCGGTACGTGTTAGCTAAAACTACGATACTGCAATAACTATCAGGTTAAAATTCTTCAAAATTTTATTTTATACAGTATAGACTACGGTAATACAAATATTGACTTCTTTTTTGCGCGTTGTTTTTTAGTTTGTCAATAATAAAATAAGTTTCCACCCAGGAAAAATTTAGTTTTTTATCCTGAATACACCACTTTACTAAAACAACTTTTACAGCTGCCAACATTTTTTATTAAATATTCTATGTGCCTTAACGTCAACTCAGAACTTGAAACATTATTTTGCAAAAAACCGCATAACGCCACGTGGAATAGTTTCCGACAAACGGCGTGTTATATATTATGAAATTTGTGAATAGCGCGGGCGGCAGAGTCCGGCCGTAGTTTAGCCCTCCGTGCTACGTCACACTCGCAAGCCAATGGGAGCGCATTAGGCGGGAGTGGCCTACCTAATATACTGTAGTTACCTTGAGACGCCAGTTTGTTGTGAGTCGCTTTCAACTGACGGACGAAAAAACAGACGGATGGTTGTGAGCCTAGCTTTGCGTACTGAAAAATTCACAGGTCACACTTAAAAAGTAAGAGAAAAATAATGAATGTGTGTTTTCTATTAGTTTTGCATAAATTAAACAAAAATCACGTAATTTCAAAATATTTACATAAAAGAAAAAATTACACTGTGCCAATGAGTGAGCAATATATTAAAACCACATAAAGTTGCCTAACTTCACATTAGAAAAACTTGTATGGATGTTAATGAAATACATAAATTGTAGTAACACCACGAACTAGTAATTACTACATTTGTACTGTTGGAGAATGCAGCCAGGAGTGCATCGTTACCTAGGTAAAATTTACTCGTTGCAAAAATATTATTTTGTTTCATACCACTTAGGAACAATTACAAAATATCCAACTTTTTTGAACTACGTGTTTTCTACAAAACCTCTACAACGCACATCGTGCGTTATCTAGTGCGTGTTCCACAGGCAAACATTTGTGTCTTTCTCCGAAGCAAAAAAAAAAAAAGCCTCACTCAACGTTCTGGTGTTTTTTTTCCCTTAAGTTTTCCGTGGCTGTATGTGTCACCCCAGGGCTAGAAAAAGTGCATGGTGTGATGATTGAGTACACATAGACACGTGGGAGTGCTTCTGGCGTCTTCGTGCAGCCGGGCACACGTCGAGAGAGTCAGCCCAATTCAACCGCGCGCTGCTTACCAATTCGCCGCCCGACGTGCGAAGAACTCTGCGTAGCCCTTGGCTGCACAATTCACAAGGTATAGTTTTTTCGCAGCATCTTCATACGTTTTCTAATCAAACCTCTGAAAAATCACCCCATGTTNTAGACACGTGAGAGTGCTTCTGGCGTCTTCGTGCAGCCGGGCACACGTCGAGAGAGTCAGCCCAATTCAACCGCGCGCTGCTTACCAATTCGCCGCCCGACGTGCGAAGAACTCTGCGTAGCCCTTGGCTGCACAATTCACAAGGTATAGTTTTTTCGCAGCATCTTCATACGTTTTCTAATCAAACCTCTGAAAAATCACCCCATGTTGCAGCATTGTCCTTATCGCACCGGTGCTCCTCGGCTTCGCAAAAGTTTTTCTAGACTAACGTGATGTACAGTGCTCTATGCTCGCGCAATAAATGTAGGTTATTAATGCTTATTACTATTTGCTTTTATAATAATTTTTTACATCTGTTCGCATCAGCGCATAGCAGTGACGTTCTCTCTTGCGCGACTAATGGTTTTAATGTATGTTGTTTTGTGGCAAGCAAAGGAACACAGTCTTTACAAGTTGTGTAATGTGTATCGCACTTGATGCATTGTAGTCATTTTTGCGGTTGACCCTTGTGATCATTCGTTCTTTCTCATGTCGGCATGCATTCTATCTAGCTTTTACTAAACTTCTTGGCATCATAGCAACACTGATATCACCATTATGGAATGTGGCTCCATCAGGCATGTTTTATATATTGTGACTCGTTATGACATTATGCTCGTGATGTACTTGCATATATATAAGTCCTTTACTGTTTGTTACATGACTGATTTTTAATATACAGGAAGGTTTAATACATTTTACACTCGGTTTCCCTGACACTTGTGCTAGGCTTGTCGTGTGATGGTTTAGGGATAGTAGAGCGACGCTGGCCCACAACCCCCCCCCTCCCCGCATAACCAGGGTAGGGACACGTGTCACGAAGCAGGTGAACAGCCAGAACGGACCGCAGTTACACCTGTCTTATTGCGCGTCCTGCTGTGTAGGCCTCCCTGCCACCCCCCTTCGCCCCCCTAGGCCTCTCGTCTGCCTGTGAGATCTGTGGAGCGCAGAGGTTTCACGCGATATCACCAAATAATCATGTGTATTTTGCCGGAATTCAAAATATACACACCACGGAAGAAATAGTTGACGAGCTGGATATTGGTGCCGAGAACACCCCCCTCCCCCCTTAGCTAACCACAGGACAATGTGGAAACGCACCGAAGAAGTAGCAGACGAGAGAGTAAGCTAGGGGCGAGGTACTACCCCCCCCCTCCCCCAATCCCTTCAGGAACCAGGACACGTGTTTTGAAAGGCATTGTGGGAGAACAGACGTTTAACGAGGAGCGGTTACCGAAGAAGTAGGCCACTACAGCCCATTGCAGAATGGCGGGCAATAAAGTGGTGAGAAGTTCGAGAGAGCGAGCAACAAGCGAGCGAGGAGCGGAGGACGAATGCGATCGAGCGAGTCTAGCGAATAGACAGTAGCGAGGAGCGGAGGGGACGATACGAGGTCATTTCCAATAAACAGTGGGAAATGACGTGGGGTGGGCGGACTAGGATGCAATTCTGCGCCTACCCATAGTAAATTAGGTCATGAGTACCCTGAAGGAGGGTAACTGTAAATGACGGGAGAATTAGGCAGGCGGACGGGTGAAAAACCGCGCGGCCAGTAAGCAAAGCACCGGTGAGACGTGCTTATTGGGCCTCAAATGCCCAGAGACGTGAGTAGCGAGGCCACTGAAGCGCAGTGGGTCACTAGGTCACGGGGCATTGACCCAGGTCAGGGATAGATGACGGGGAAACAGTAATAACAGTCAAGAAGGAACACAGCCCAAGTGTTATCTGAAGTAAGACAGTACACGCCGGGCGCAAAAACAAAGTTTTAAGCGCCAGCCGAGAAGAAACGCCGGGCAGACAGATAACGTCACCACCGCGCCAGTCGACACGAAGTGTGGAGAGCCGACGATAATATGCCCGAGCCACAGTGCCGCCACGCAATAAGAAATACCGGGCCGAAAAAAATAAACGGACGAGAAGACGGACGGGGAAAGTGGACATACGAGCGCACGGGAAGACAAGTGGACGCAGAATAGACAATAGGCGAGAAGCGAAGTGCACCAACCTAGCAACGAAGCCGGGAATCCGCAGTCACNGACAGTACATGTTGGGTGCAAAAACGAAGTTTGAATCGCCAGTCGAGAAGAAACGCCGGGCAGACAGATAACGTCACCACCGCGCCAGTCGACACGAAGTGTGGAGAGCCGACGATAATATGCCCGAGCCACAGTGCCGCCACGCAATAAGAAATACCGGGCCGAAAAAAATAAACGGACGAGAAGACGGACGGGGAAAGTGGACATACGAGCGCACGGGAAGACAAGTGGACACAGAATAGACAATAGGCGAGAAGCGAAGTGCACCAACCTAGCAACGAAGCCGGGAATCCGCAGTCACGCGCTGAGAACGGACCTGCAACGCAGCCGTCCAGTGATGTCAACGCCGAGAGAGAAGGCTAGGCGGCCCTCACCCCCTCATCACCACAGATGCAGAGGCGTGCCCAGGTTCCAGTGCCAGGTGCAAGAAGACATTACCCCGCAGTCATACACAGACTCTTTGGGGTAAGTGTACCCAGGCCACCCACGGAGAAAACTAGGTCAGGTTATACGACCTGCCAGCCAACCTAAGTGCGACAAGAACTGTTTACAGTTGAACAGTGTATTCAGACCTTCAGCCAAAAGACTTATAGACGCCACAATCAATTGTGCCTGAGTGTACTTTTATTCAAGTTCCACGGTACTCACTATATGCATTCCGCAGGGAACCAAAGTAAAATGTGTTTCTTAAGTTGTTTACCGAGAGAGAGATTATGTTTACATTAGCCCTAACGGCAAATGCCGCGGCAACAGCCGAGAGACAGTAAAGAGTCTAATGATTTTTTCTTTTCACAACCTGTGTGTCGTCGTAAGCGTAAAACATAACATGTGTCAGTGTGCTTTGTGTATGATCGTCAGCCATTTGTTAAAAAGTTCCAGAGTACCAGACATTAGAAATAACTCTCGAACAGTTACCAGCCTAGCAGATAAGAGGGTTTTTGATTTGTATGGCCTACGCGCCGACGTAATGTAAAATTAATTCCTGTCACCAAAACGTAAAAAAAAAAATTGCCAGCTGTGCAATAGATACAGGCCATCAGCCAACTGGTTGTTTGCATAACTCAAGAATGTTTTCCGCTTTACCAGGAAACAGAAGCACAGAAGAACAAATAAGGTAGGAGGTAATTTTGAAGGTCATGTTGTGTAACCCTATTGTTTGTAACATGTAAAGTGGTGAGTAACCATGTAAGAAAGTTGATGAGTAATGTACTGAGTTGCCGAGGGGTGTGGTAATACGTTTGTTGATATTGAGCGAGTCAAATAGATAGCCAGGAGTTAGAAGTGTACAGTAGCATACAGTAGACGGTAGGAATAGAACCACGGAATAGAACCGCAGTTTTAGGGAGAATAAACGCCTTGTGTATGGTAACCTGCAGAGACGGAGGGTTAGGCCCTTGTTACAGGCAGAGCCACGCCTGTTTATCCTTAGAGCCACCCGCGCCAGAGTGACGACAGGAGTATGGCCAGATAAGATGACCGCAGAGTAGAAGCGAAGTCATAGGGAGGGGTCCCAGTCAGCTGTCGCACCACTTGTCGCATCCAGCCGCCCGGAGAAACGTAGCGCGAGCCAAGAGCACAGAGTAGATTACCTTTCAGAAGCAAAACTACGCAGAAACCCACGATTTTTGGTACGGAATGTGCCAGCATCGAAGAGACGAGGGGAGAGTTGTCGTGTGACGGTTTAGGGATAGTAGAGCGACGCTGGCCCACAACCACCCCCCCGCATAACCAGGGTAGAGACACGTGTCACAAAGCAGGTGAACAGCCAGAACGGACCGCAGTTACACGTGTCTTGCTGCACGTCCTGCTGCGTAGGCCTCCCTGCCACCCCCTTCACCCCCCTAGGCCTCTCGCCTGCCCGTGAGATCTGTGGAGCGCAGAGGTTT
>NQII01001850.1:358292-389383 GCA_002778355.1 Clitarchus hookeri | reverse complement strand
TCGGACCCCTGGCCACGTCAGTAGAACATCACCACAGTGAGACGGCAGCAACAGCGGGCCTTTGCCAAAGGCCGCCCATCGCCGGAGCTCACCCACCACAGCTGACATCATTCCAGCAAGAGTTAAGTATACAATCACCGTCAAGAGAAGCCCCCCTCCATCACGAAGTCGTTAGTAGTCAATCCGAGTAACCAAATTATTACAGTACCACACCTCTCAAGTGCTGATGTATTTTATTTGTGTTACATTCGAGACAATATATTCGTCCTTCTGATTGAAACAGCCAAAGTCTACATTATTACAAACCCCTTAACCTTCAGGCATCATATAGTCTATGCCACTAAGCATTAACGAAACACGCTACATACTTTTTGGATGTGTTAATTGGCTTCCCAACTGTGGGGCATACACAGCCTAACATAGCATCAAGTAAATTGGTGACCAACTGTGGGGCTTAAATACATCAGGCTGATGGTGTTTATTTATATTATTGCATACATGCTTTAGTGTAACCNATTTTATTTGTGTTACATTCGAGACAATATATTCGTCCTTCTGATTGAAACAGCCAAAGTCTACATTATTACAAACACCTTAACCTTCAGGCATCATATAGTCTATGCCACTAAGCATTAACGAAACACGCTACATACTTTTTGGATGTGTTAATTGGCTTCCCAACTGTGGGGCATACACAGCCTAACATAGCATCAAGTAAATTGGCGACCAACTGTGGGGCTTAAATACATCAGGCTGATGGTGTTTATTTATATTATTGCATACATGCTTTAGTGTAACCNCGACCAACTGTGGGGCTTAAATACATCAGGCTGATGGTGTTTATTTATATTATTGCATACATGCTTTAGTGTAACCTGCGACTACATATGTCTTGTTATCGGTACAATTGTGTACTGCTTTATTTTTCAATATATGACTGGTTGTTAAGTGTTAACCCAGGGTAACAATGACTCGGGCCGCCATCTCCTGTGTTGGACTGATGGTGTTAGTCGCACACATGATAGTTGGTTTCGCAGTGCTCACCGCTCACCGCGACCCCTAAGTTCTGCCTTCATGCAGTACTGACACCGAGTAGTTCTGTTTAACAACTGGCCAGTTTTCTATGGGTGCAATAATTTATATCACCATCCAACCAGTCGAATACGAAGCTATGTTGTAATTCTCTCAGTAGTGTGGTAGACAGAAATCAGTATTCACCTATTTGCTAGACGAGTGCGTGCAGGCCGATGCGTATGTGTGTGCTATTCCAGACCTTACACTCCTACATGCAGCGGTAACTTTGCGAAGTGCAGGTATGTATACATTTATTTTCTTTACATGCATGGATTGTTGTTACATGTTCCCGAACTTCAAAGGTTTGGAAATGCTGACCAACATGTTTGTAACAGGACTTAAGGCCTACTTGCCCTTATCTCTTTGATTGCAGTCGGAAGTGATGACTGCGATATGAATTTGGTGGCCGTAGCTTTGGAGGACGGGTAACGTCGGGAAACTATGCCTATAAGAGTTTAATGTGTACTTGTCCCTACTACTCTGTTTGTAATCAGAGGTGAGGCCTATGATATGAATTTGGTGACTATAGCTTCTTTGCGTGGGAAGTGGTAGCTAACTATGCTTATACAAAGGCCTAAGGAGTACTTGACTATGCTGTCCTCTTCGTTGTCGGAGGTGATGTCTATGTTATGAATTTGGTAACTATAGGCCCAGTGGGTAGGAAATGGTAGCCAACTATGTTAATACAAGGGCTTAGGGCGTACTTGAATTACCACCCTGTTCGTTGTCGGCGGCGATATCTATGTTATGAATTTGACGACTATAGCTTCGGTGGATGGGAAATGTCGGTCGATTATGCTTATAAGACGCCTTGAAGTTTACTTGATCCTACCACCCTGTTCTTCATCAGAGGAGATGTTTATGATATAAATTTGATGCCTATAGTTTCGGTGGATGGGAAATGGTGGGCAACTATGCTTATAAGTAGGTTTAGGACGTGCTTGACCCTGCAGCCCTGTTTATCGTCGGGGGCGATGACTATGTCATGAATTTTAATGACTTTATCTTAAATGGTTCGGAAATTACAACCAGCTGTGCTTATAAGTGGGCTTAGGGCCCAATTGATCCTGCGGCCCTTTTTTTTCATCGGGGTGATACCTATGTTATGAATTTAGTGACTATATCTTAAATGGTTCGGAAACTACAGTCAACTATGCTTATGAATGGGCTTAGGTCATACTTGACCCTGCGCTCTGTTTCGTTGTCGGGGGCGATGCCTATGATATGAATTTGGTGAATATACCTTACATGTTTCGGAAAATATACCAACTATGCTTATAAGTGTGCTTAAGGCATACTAGATGATGCGATCCTTTTGTTGTAGGGGTTATGCCTATGTTATGAATTTATTGACTATCTTAAACGGTTCGGAAATTACAGCCAACTATGCTCATAAGTAGGCTTAGGGCATACTTGACCCAACTGTAACGTTCGTTATCGGGAGTGATACCTATGTTATGAAATTGGTGGTTGTATCTTAAACAGTTCGGAAATTACAGTCAACTATGCTTATAAGTGCGCTTAAGTCATACTTGGCCCTACGACTTTTCACAGACTGGGGTGATGCATATGTTATCAATTTGGTGACTATCTTCAAAGGTTCGGAAATTACAGTCAACTATGCTTATAGGTAGTCTTAGGATGTACTTGGTGCACGCGCGGTGCGACTCTAGTCTAGCGTGCGTGGACAGGTCTCGCTCCGTATCGTGTAGGTGAAATGACAGAGCATTATACTCGTCCCCGCCAGAATGCCAGGTGAAAGGAGACCAGAAGGAATATGATAAACCAACATGAAATTATGGAGAATGAGACTTGTCCCTGCCAGGATGCGAAGTGAAAGGAGACCAGAAGGGATATGAGAAAACCAAGGTGGAATGACAGAGCATNACTTGTCCCTGCCAGGATGCGAAGTGAAAGGAGACCAGAAGGGATATGAGAAAACCAAGGTGGAATGACAGAGCATCAGATTTGTCCCCATCAGGATACCAGGTGAAAGATGATCAGAAGGAATATGAGAATACCAAGGTGGAATGACAGAGCATGAGACTTGTTCCCGCCAGGATGCCAGGTGAAAGGAGCTCAGAAGGAATATGAAAAAACCAAGGTGGAATGATAGAGCTTGGAACTTGTCTTCACCAGGAAGCCAGGTGAAAGGAGCCCAGAAGGTGGGAGGGATAGCACAGAGAAATTCCTAGCGTACTTGCGGGAACCTGGGAGGGATAGCACAGAGAAAATCCTGGCATTATGCTGTGGACTCACCAGGGATAGCACAGAGAAAAACCCTGGTGTGCTGATGGGGACCTGGGAGGGATAGCCTGGAGAAAACCCTAGCGTAATGGTGGGGACCTGGGAGGGATAATCTGGTGTCCTGGTGGGGACCTCGGAGGGATAACTTGGCATCCTTACAGGGACCTGGGTGGAATAGCATGGAGGAAACCTCCACATGCGGGAGGGATAGCATGGATAAATCACCAGGGATCTGGAAGGGATAGCATGGAGAAAACCCTCTCCACAGAATGCAAGTGCGTGAAATGGGGACATACAGTAGGAAGAAATGAGAGAGCGTAAGACAATAAAGAAGATCGGGAAGATTCTGAGGAAAATCACCACATAGAATCCAAGATCATGAAGTAGGGACATCCAAGATGGCCGCAATTGGCCAGGAATGACAGACAGTGATGTTAGCAGTTCTCTCCTAGCCTCCAGGACCTCCGGGATGACATTTCTCTAGCTTGTATAATGTNAGAGCATGGAGAAAATCCTGGCATAATGGTGGGGACCTGGGAGGGATAGCACAGAGAAAATCCTGGCATTATGCTGTGGACTCACCAGGGATAGCACAGAGAAAAACCCTGGTGTGCTGATGGGGACCTGGGAGGGATAGCCTGGAGAAAACCCTAGCGTAATGGTGGGGACCTGGGAGGGATAATCTGGTGTCCTGGTGGGGACCTCGGAGGGATAACTTGGCATCCTTACAGGGACCTGGGTGGAATAGCATGGAGGAAACCTCCACATGCGGGAGGGATAGCATGGATAAATCACCAGGGATCTGGAAGGGATAGCATGGAGAAAACCCTCTCCACAGAATGCAAGTGCGTGAAATGGGGACATACAGTAGGAAGAAATGAGAGAGCGTAAGACAATAAAGAAGATCGGGAAGATTCTGAGGAAAATCACCACATAGAATCCAAGATCATGAAGTAGGGACATCCAAGATGGCCGCAATTGGCCAGGAATGACAGACAGTGATGTTAGCAGTTCTCTCCTAGCCTCCAGGACCTCCGGGATGACATTTCTCTAGCTTGTATAATGTAGTTGAGTTTCTCAAAATTCACAATTTTTGAATTCTATATAATATATCATTATAAATATTCACCGCCAAGAGAGCGTATCTCCAAAATAATAAAGTTATTTAAAATCAGAAATAGCATTTAACATTTATAAATAGTTAAAAATTGTTAAAATGCTTGGGAATCTCCATGGGAGGGAGCAGTGACGATTAGCCTGGTTGCCCAATTACCACGGGGAGCTACGGGGAGGCTGTCACTTTGACCCATACTCCCTCCCGTAAAACATGTACATAAAATAATATACAGAGATTTAACAGTTTATAAAATATTAAGACAAACAAACAATAGGGTTGTCTTATAATAATGTGCATATTTATTAAAATGATTATAATATTTAAATATATAAAATGTAAAATATAAGATTGTATACAATTAGGTCAGACAAACATATTTTGTTTTATAATCCAAAATCCATGTTCTTCTTTTTCTTCTACTTCTTCTATTTCTTCTTATCTATTCTCTTCTTCCAACATATCTTCGACCATATCTTATTTATAAAAATTAGAATATACAAACTCTAAATTATAAATAGGCCTAAATATACAATTGGACTTGAGTTTCTTAATACATAATTTGTTTTAAAATCCAAAATCCATCATCTTCTTCTTCTTATTCTCCTTCAACCACCTCTTCTTCAAGCTTTTCTTCAATCATATTCTTATTTATAAAACAATATAAAAATATGAAATATTAGATAGTATACCATTTAACCAGAATTTCTTAAAAAAACAGTTTATTTTAAAATCCATCTTCAGTCAGGAATGACAGAGCGGGAGGGTAACTCCAACATGGCCGACGTCGGAAAGGAATGACAGAGCAGGAGATTGCTGCGTGATGTCATATACGATGGCTTGTCACCTCGTTCCTGCCAGGATGCCAGATGGGCCAGAAGAAACAATTTCAAACTATTCTTAAGGGTGTTTAAGTGCTCAAAATGACTTTATATATTTTTAGGGTATTTTACAATTCTGTTGTATTACATCAAATACTACTTTAATAAAAGCAGAAAAATCCAGGGAAAATTAATTACAGGAGTTACGGGAATTTTTATTTTATATATTTTAACATACAAATTTCAAAATTTTGCACAATTATCTTATTTTTCTACAGGTCTAAATAATTGCTGATGCTATTATAATAAGATAAACAAATGTCATGAAAATTCTGTAATTGGTTTGGCTGTAATATTATTTTAAGTTTGACAATAAAATTTAAATAGCCAGAAGTTAAACGCTAATCGCAGGCGAACAATATGCCTGACTTCAAAGAAATTTCTTTGTGTTGTTCCTAATACCTCAAGAAACACTTCAGCCGAAATCAAACATTGTGCTCGTATAACTTTTTAGGTTTTTTTGCACAATATTTAAAGTTGCAATTATATTAAAAACAGTATGCGAAAGTTATTTATATTGTATCACAAATTTGTAAAATATCTTACAAACACAGAATTTTTTTTTTAAAACAGTCGTAACGACCCTGCTTCCAAGCCGGTAGCCGTGAACTTCAAATTGGAGAATCAATGTANACAATAAAATTTAAATAGCCAGAAGTTAAACGCTAATCGCAGGCGAACAATATGCCTGACTTCAAAGAAATTTCTTCGTGTTGTTCCTAATACCTCAAGAAACACTTCAGCCGAAATCAAACATTGTACTCGTATAACTTTTGGGTTTTTTTGCACAATATTTAAAGTTGCAATTATATTAAAAACAGTATGCGAAAGTTATTTATATTGTATCACAAATTTGTAAAATATCTTACAAACACAGAATTTTTTTTTAAAACAGTCGTAACGACCCTGCTTCCAAGCCGGTAGCCGTGAACTTCAAATTGGAGAATCAATGTAAAACTATATTCCTTCTCATTGCGTCAATTTTAAANTTTTTTTTTAAAACAGTCGTAACGACCCTGCTTCCAAGCCGGTAGCCGTGAACTTCAAATTGGAGAATCAATGTAAAACTATATTCCTTCTCATTGCGTCAATTTTAAAGATAACTGTTTCAAACAGAAAGTATTCTACGTGAAATTTCTTAAGGGATGTTGCTATGTTAAGACATCTTGCTAATTGTTTTGTTTAATATTTTTTTTTCTAAAATGTAATATTGAAATTTATATATTCCAGGGAAAATGTGGATAAATATATTTTCCACAAATAATTTTATATAGCAATTTTTTTTAAATAAGTCGCGTAAAACTGTTATTTGTTTGAAATAACGCCGCGAGAAGGAATTTCGTTTAACATTGATTCCCCATTTTAAGTTAGCGGCTGCCGGCTTGGTAGGCAGGGCCTTGAGAGCCGCCCAAATCTCTCCGCTCCGCCATTTCGCTTCTGTATAATTCTTCATTCTGCGACCGCGTCCCCGACAGTCACACTTCGTCGTTTTCAGAGAGCGCGAGTGCGAGGTAATGTCAAATACTCGCATTTGGTAATGTTGCCTGGCGCGGTCCGGGTTAAAGCGGACGATTACCGGCGCCGCGCGTGTTGCCCTCGCTGGCTGCTCGCGTTAATGCGAGAGGATCAGAACCTCCCTCCGCGGCTTCTGCGGCTGCGAATGTAAATATTCATGCGCGGTGCAGTGCTTGTTGTGAAGGGAGGGGGGAGGGGGTGTTCGTGCATAATCCAGCAGTTCGCCCGCTCACACGTGCTTCCTTCCGTGTGTGCTGCCGCACGCGAGACCTCGTGGCGGTGCGCGAGCAGCGGTTCGTAGAGGGAATGAGGTAGAGTGCTCATGCGAGATGCCCAGTAGCCCCTATCCGTGTTCCAGAATACCGTTTGTGTAAGTCCTTTCAGATTTTTTTATGCAATCGGAATGTAGTCGATGTAGTCAAAAGTATTTTATTTGCGCACAAAGGGTGGATAAACACGTCCGCAACTGTTGGCCACGTGACTTTGACAGTTGTACTGGCAATGGGTGAGTCGGTGACTAAAATATGTCCACCTCGTCTTAGTCTATACATTTACCGTAGCAGCTGTTAGGCTTATACAAGCTAGTACGGCACGCGCCGTGGCATTTGTCGCGTTTGTGCGGCGTGGTTTCATACCGCGTTCGGTAACTGCACCTGTCCTATTTCCCCCCGTGGCAGGTTACATGCCAGCTTTCGTAACTGGCCAATCACGCTGCAGTTTCAGAGCGTAGGGCGCCCCGCGTGGCCTCTGCTTGAAACGAATTGATGATGAAATTGAGAATGCCTCCATCTTGAAGTGAGGTTGAAACTCTTTCAAATTACTTAAAAATACTACACTACCAAGTAATATTGATGACGACAACACCCATTTCAGCGGGAAAGCGTATTTAAAATTTAAAACAATCCCCAAACAATAAATATTTAATACGTGATATTTTTCAAACATCACTATAACTTATATATACTGTATGTAGGGTGTTAGGAAATTAAACGCCTAAACTACGGAAGGTGATCCCNAAACATCACTATAACTTATATATACTGTATGTAGGGTGTTAGGAAATTAAACGCCTAAACTACGGAAGGTGATCCCTTATGGAAATAAAGTCTAAAATATGTAGGACTCCGTATACGTAAACGGAATATTAAAGGAGATATGAGCCTGTGAAAATTGGGCTTTGCAAAAAGTATTTTCGCCGAATGTCTTATACTTTCTGCCAGCGGTAGGGATGGTGGCTAATAACCCGCAGTACGTCTCACTTGGTCATGGGGGACACGCCCATTTGGCGCGCTATGGAGCGTGTACTAGTGGAGGGCATGTCGTCGATGTACTGACGTATCACTTCCTCAAGCCGAACAGTGNAAACATCACTATAACTTATATATACTGTATGTAGGGTGTTAGGAAATTAAACGCCTAAACTACGGAAGGTGATCCCCTTATGGAAATAAAGTCTAAAATATGTAGGACTCCATATACGTAAACGGAATATTAAAGGAGATATGAGCCTGTGAAAATTGGGCTTTGCAAAAAGTATTTTCGTCGAATGTCTTATACTTTCTGCCAGCGGTAGGGATGGTGGCTAATAACCCGTAGTACGTCTCACTTGGTCATGGGGGACACGCCCATTTGGCGCGCTATGGAGCGTGTACTAGTGGAGGGCACGTCGTTTATGTGCTGACGTATCACTTCCTCAAGCCGAACAGTGCGCACAGACCGAGGACGGCCAGCATTACGCACGTGTCTCNCTGACGTATCACTTCCTCAAGCCGAACAGTGCGCACAGACCGAGGACGGCCAGCATTACGCACGTGTCTCTGCAACGTGGGAAGCGTAAATAACCCTTCTTTAGCTGACTTTGTTGGCGTTCTACAAGGCATCTAACGAAAATACGTTTTTTAAACCCAGTATTCACAGGCCATCTCCTTTAATATTCCGTTTAAAAGTATACGGTGTCCTATATATTCTCCGTAGTTTGTGGGTTTAATTTCCAAACATGCAGTATATATATTTATTTATGCTCGTTATACAACGCACGGGTGCGTAACGAACCGGAGTGGAGAATTTTAGGTCTTGAGAGCCAATGAGGGTGAAGCGAGGTGAGTATGGAGCAGCGCCGGAATGCAAGGGCGGAGGAAACGAGAGAACCCCGAGAAATTTCGCCGACCAGCGGCATAATACGGCACGATTCCCACGTGAGAAAATCCGAGAGCAACCACGCCTTGGTGGGAGACGAATAGGCTGACCACTACACCACCGCGGACCCAAGCACTTAAACGGAACGAGCAGATTAATGGGGATGTATTTAAGCTCTTTTATAATATACATATATGTAACGTTGGGTTGCAAATTACCGACATAAGCTTTATAACATACAGATTTAATTTTTAACACTTATGTAGTACTAGCGAACTGGCCCGGCTTTGCCTGGGTACAATTGAGTTTTCCAGTGATACACTAATAAATAAATTGGGAAAAGACTATTCATTTATGTGAAAACAGAATTATAAAATGATAGTATGATGGCCTAGGTTTTTAACTGATTACGGCAACCCAAAAGGAAAGACATTTTTTTACCCGATAGCCAAGAAGTAGGGTAATGTTTTTGGAGTGTATCTGTGCAACTATCGCGTAGTTACCACATTTCCGCTTTCCAGCGTCGATGTATGAAAATCAAAACGTGAGTTTCATCAAGTTGTAGCTTTAGAAATAAGTGTACCTAGGTACTACTTTTTGCGCTTGGCTGAGGGATCTTAATCGATCGCCAAAGTAAAGCAACGTTCCCAGCGGCACACATTTGGATGGGTGACCGTTTAGTGGCATAAAATCTGAGCACTTCCGGGCTTCGGAGGGCACGTTAAATATTCGGTCCCGGTTGTTATCGATTGGTAGCAGTCGTTAAACCACTTCAGAGGTCCTTGGGCGGCCCTGATAAACTCTGACACCAGAGGAAAAAAATATTTCGATCACGTTCCCAGCCGTTGCAGAATTACGTTTTGTTGTCATTCCACAGGAACCGTACAATTTTCCGGGATAAAAAGTATCCTATGTCCTATTCTAGGACCTAAAGTACCTACGTACCAAGTTTCATCAGAATCTGTTCAGCCAGCCGTTATGGAGCTGATAGGTAACAAACATTCACACACACACAGACTTTCGCATTTATAATATTAGTAGGATTAAATACTTCATGAACAGTACTGCCAATTCATGCACATTTACGCATAAAAAATGGTAAGAGCATCGTTCCCAAGCCCATATCCTAGTTTTCTTGAACCCCATGATGGTCACGAAAACGAATGTCATCGAACCAAATACTCTATTCTTATTGGCTACACTGATTCACGGATATGGAAGAGTTGGGGTTGATCAGTATTCTTACGTTTTTCCGTGCCAATCCGTGTATGATTGCGTTTATTTGAGATAGAATGTGGAGTGTTTTACGTTGTCCACTTCTATTATACGTATTCGCGTCCGTGTTGTAGAACGGGATTTAATGCGCTCAAGTGCCAAACATTTTTTCTGGGCTTTAATAACATTTTACACTTTTTAAAAAAACATGACTTTAACAGTAATTCAATTAAAATACAAAAACATAAGGAAAAGCTTGTGTCACATTTGTTTTTAAGAAAATATTAATATGATGTTTATAAATCTTCCTTCAAAGAAATTCTAAAACGACAATAAAACGAGCGTTTGACGGGATTAAAATATTAATATTTTGAATGAATAATGCAATTTGGGGTGAATGCATAAATTGAGATTTTTTGACATTCACCATTGCGATGCAGATGTCTGTCATGGAAGAACAGGACTGAACACGAAACAAATATACCTAAATAAGACTAGTCACCTATGAACCATAAAATAAACAAACGTATACAACACTGGAAAATTCCAAGAGGGAATATATGTTTTATCGGTCTCCTCGTCAGTCGCACCTGTGTTCTCGGACCCTGTGTGTCGCTGCCTGAAGACGGGAACAGATAGCAGTTCCCGAGACGTCGCATTCTGTCGCTTTTGGAAAAACTACTGTGTTTGTGCGAGTTTCTTCGCTGTGTTTGTTTTGTTTGTGTAAGTAGATAACTAACCTGTTTCGTCTTCGGTGTGTTGTCTGTTTGGTCGTATATAGTTTTTTCGTATACATAAGTAGTACAGGCTGGGTATAAAAGAATAACCCAACTTTGAAGGTGTTTAATATCAAAACCTACAACCTTGATTGACCAATCAAATTAACGGTGGAACCATGAAGTTTGTTTACCATATATTTATAAATGTTCAATGTGACCACCACGAGCGGCACGAACGACATATGCGCGATAATCAAACTCGTTCCACGCTCTTGTCAGCACGTCCGGTGTTACGGTTTGGATGGCATTCGTAACGCTCGGTTTGAGGTGGTGAGGAGGAAACGAGCTCGCATTCGTCACGTCAATGCGAAGGGGACGGTCTGATGTTTCCTTTATGTGCCGAGAGATGACACTGGGAGCGTCTGTCGTCACGCTATGAGCGTGTGTTGCATGTTAGTCCACATCACGATGGCGATGGAACAACAGAAGGCGTCCTGTGTTATTCCGTTTGCTAAATGTGAATCGGTTACGACTTTTCAACGTGAATTCCGTCGCAAATACGGACGTCATCCTCCCGATAGGTTTTGTATCGTACGTTGGTTTCGTCAGCTCCGTGACACAGGGTGCCTTTGCAAAGGCAAAAGTTCCGGGCGGCCACGCGTGTCCGAAAAGAATGTGCAACCGATTCAACAAGCGTTCGTTCGCAATCCGGGAAATGCAAATCCCTCAATCGACGGTATGGACAGTGTTGCGAAAGTGATTGCTGTACNTTGCTAAATGTGAATCGGTTACGACTGTTCAACGTGAATTCCGTCGCAAATACGGACGTCGTCCTCCCGATAGGTTTTGTATCGTACGTTGGTTTCGTCAGCTCCGTGACACAGGATGCCTTTGCAAAGGCAAAAGTTCCGGGCGGCCACGCGTGTCCGAAAAGAATGTGCAACCGATTCAACAAACGTTCGTTCGCAATCCGGGAAATGCAAATCCCTCAATCGACGGTATGGACAGTGTTGCGAAAGTGATTGCTGTACNACGTTCGTTCGCAATCCGGGAAATGCAAATCCCTCAATCGACGGTATGGACAGTGTTGCGAAAGTGATTGCTGTACAACCCATGCAGGTTACAGCTTGTACAGGCTCTTATCGAAAGGGATAAAGAACGAGGTAGACGATGCCTTCATGTCTAAGCTAGTTTTTAGCGTTGAAGCGACGTTCCATACAAATGGCAATGTGAACCATCACAACGTGCGGATATGGGGTCAAGAGCCTCCACATGAAACCACCGAACACGAGCGCGCTTCCCCCAAAGTGAACGTGTTTTGCGCTGTATCCAAAGACACTGTTTTCAGCCCTTTCTTTTTTCACGAGCCCACTGTTATTGGAATCCCTTATTTGGACATGCTTTCAGAGAGGTTGTTTCCTCAGAAGAGGCGGCGGGAGACTTCATTTTCCAGCAAGATGGTGCGCCACCCCATTGGCACCTAGCTGTTCGCGGATACCTGACTGAGAAATTGCCGCAAAGCTGGATTGGTCGGGGAGCAGCTGGTGACCAGGCTCTTCATCACTGGCCCTCAAGAAGCCCGAATCTTACCTAGTGCGTGTTTTTCCTATGGGGGTGCATAAAAGTTTAAGTGTTTCGTCTACCATTGCCGTTTAACATTGGCGACCTCAAAACGAGAATTACGGACGCCATCCAAACCGTAACACCGGACATGCTGACAAAAGTGTGGGACGAGTTTGATTATCACGTCGATGTCGTTCGGGCCGCTCATGGTGGTCACATTGAACATTTATGAAGATATGGTAAACAAACTTCACGGTTCCACNTCGTTCGGGCCGCTCATGGTGGTCACATTGAACATTTATGAAGATATGGTAAACAAACTTCACGGTTCCACGGTTCCACGGTTCATTTGATTGGTCAATCAAGGTTGTAGGTTGTTTGGTTTTGATATTATAAACCTTCAAAATTGGGGTGTTCTTTTATACTCATGCTGTAAATTAATTTTCCGTATTTAGCTTGCTGTCCTGTATTATTTGACTCGATTCCTTCATGGAATTTTCTGGCTNGCTGTAAATTAATTTTCCGTATTTAGCTTGCTGTCCTGTATTATTTGACTCGATTCCTTCATGGAATTTTCTGGCTGTGTGCATATATATTCTTGATTACAGCATACCTGGCTTGCATTCTGTCGTGTCTGGTAAAACGACTGTGTTTGAGTGCGTTTTTTTGCTGTGTTGCCCTATTTTGTTCCTACTTATTTTGTCAGGTTTAAAGCCTGTGCTGTTTTATATGTTGGTAGTGTATGTATACNCTACTTATTTTGTCAGGTTTAAAGCCTGCGCTGTTTTATATGTTGGTAGTGTATGTATATGTATATTTTTCGTCCATAGGCTACTTGTCTTATTTAAGTATATTATTTTCGTTTTAAGTCCTGTTTTTTCATGACAGACATCTACATCCCAATGTCGAATGTCCAAAAATCTCAATTTATTCATTAAAATTTTATCTATAAAACTTTCTTCAAACTATTTAATTTTGAAACTTTAGTGAAACACTTTTTTATAGATGAAATGTTTATTAGAATTATAAGAATTACACGAAACAATTTCTTCGACGTGGAGCACTTGGTCCACGTACGACTACAATTAAATTCTAGTTTGTTCTTTTAATTTTTTGCAAGATTTGAAATGATTTTATAAATATTATGAAGATCCAGAAACTTTCTATGTGTAATATTAGTAGTATTAAAAATTAATTAGAGCTGAAGGCTAATACTTTACTTGGATACCATTCTGAAATTTTTCTGAAACAAGATATAAAATTAATTTTTTTTTTTTATTTCCCAACTACTCAAATTTTTTTCATGTGATTTATAATGTACAAAATATTGAAACTTCTATCTCAAGCACGAGAAAAAAAAAAAGGTAAGAACCATCACGTCATGTCTCTGGAAACGATACTGAATACCGCCTCTAGGCACTGGTTCTCAGTTCATTCAACAGATTTTTCATCTTCTTAACTGACTATCAGCGACTAGTATTTCAAGGACATGTATAGTGTTTTCGTGGTATCTTCACACTTTTTGAATCAAACCTTTGAAAAAACCCCTTGTATAACGTGTTTGCTTGTTTTCTAAATATGTCGTGATATCACAAGCGTCTTATACTTTTGTTAACATAAAAGTATTTTTTTATATTGAAACATCTACTTATATTTTATCTATAAATTATAATATTTCATTTATAACTAATATGAATAAAAATATAGAGAAAATATGCGTGTTGGTAATGACGGAAGAATAGCAGGGATTCAGAAATGTTGGAAGTANATGAATAAAAATATAGAGAAAATATGCGTGTTGGTAATGACGGAAGAATAGCAGGGATTCAGAAATGTTGGAAGTAACAGTGAATGGACTATCTATATCAATGATTAGTATTTAAAGTTGAAGGAGTGAACGAGAAATATTCATCAACCATCGGCGATGTAGTGTGTGCCACGTCCTTAGTTTAGATTTCCATAATCAGTTTAATATGCCTGGTTGGACTCTTACGATGCCACTTGTTCCTAATGTTTAAAGGAGTTCTACAAATTGTCACGATATCGGGTTAGCTATAGCGATATGTATCAATTGTAGTGTTTTAACCAAAAACAAATAGCAAAAAAAAAAAATCTAAAATTAGATGATTTGATTGTAAAGGAAGGTACGACTTGTAGGGATGTTACGAAGGTTTGAAGAAGAATTACAGTCTGTGGAACTTGAATTATTTATGCACTCGTTTTTCTTCTCCGTGAGTGCGCTCGGTACTCGCAAAGTGTTACTAATGAAACACCTGCAACGACGAGTTACGTAAACTGCGTCATGCTTTCCAGGGTTCCCGTCCATGTTGCACTTGCAGTAACAATNCAAAAAAAAAAAAAAAATCTAAAATTAGATGATTTGATTGTAAAGGAAGGTACGACTTGTAGGGATGTTACGAAGGCTTGAAGAAGAATTACAGTCTGTGGAACTTGAATTATTTATGCACTCGTTTTTCTTCTCCGTGAGTTCGCTCGGTACTCGCAAAGTGTTACTAATGAAACANGTTACGAAGGCTTGAAGAAGAATTACAGTCTGTGGAACTTGAATTATTTATGCACTCGTTTTTCTTCTCCGTGAGTTCGCTCGGTACTCGCAAAGTGTTACTAATGAAACAACCTGCAACGACGAGTTACGTAAACTGCGTCATGCTTTCCAGGGTTCCCGTCCATGTTGCACTTGCAGTAACAATTCCTTTGATAGGTAATCCTACATTCATCAACTTCAACACACTAGATAAGCTGTTTTAAGCAATGGCACTTACAGATTCCGTAACATTGACAGCTGAAGATCGTAACCGATCCGAAATCTTTGAACTGCTACCTCACTTTTGCACCACCGCAACAACCATGGTTTAAAACGTTCACGGATGGGCACATTGCTCATCCTTTACAGTGACAAAAATAAATGAATACATTCAACACGTACGACATCTGGCCAACTATATAAACGTAACCTACGTACTGTCTGATGTGGCGTTTCCCTCGCAAGAAAGTTTGTAGCGATCGCCTCGGGAAGTCAAAAATTGTACTACGCTCAACGGAATCAGTTGAATGCGAATTTTGTTCTGTGAGGCACATAAAAGAAAAAAATCAAACACGTATTGAAGTTTGGAGTTTACACTTGTTAGCCCATAGTCATCTTCATTTCGCACATGCGATGGCAGCGTATAAGTAAGTGAAAAACATGTACATGTAATTCATAATTGCAGCATTCGCGGCATTTTAGAACAACACGAAAAGACAACTGCATAAATACTTACTTTATTCTACTCATTCGGGATTTAGTAGGTTACTTCTGCTTGTCAGTTAATGGGGCCTGTGGGGCCGGGTTGGGGCTGGGCTGTGGGTCCGGCAACCAGCCTGTAATGGGTGTAAGGTGAAGGGACCAGGTGCCCTGAAATCCTGACTGTGGTGCTCCAGTCTGCGTGTGTAGGGGAGGAGCTAGGTCCTGGCAACCTGGTTGAGCTGACGTGGCGGATGGAATGTCAGTTCTAGTCGGTACATCCCCCGGCTAAAGCTCTAGCAGCTCGCGACCGGCGTAAGTGTAAGAGTGAGCTGGTGCGAGGTGCTCTTTCCGGCTTGCCGATTGAGTGCCCGCGCTGGTGAGCTCCGGTGGGGCCTGCTTATTGCTGATTGGGTGTTCCCCTGCTGCTGTGATGGCTGCTGACTCAACTCCTTAATGGGGCAGTGATGCGAATATATAGCCTAGCACTGCTCAAGTCCATCTCCACCTCCTCGCGGTTGGGCTGGTAACATGGTGGCCACACCATGGCTAACGGAGTGAGGGCGATTGAAGGCGGTAACGGCCTGTCTGTGCACAGATAATCAGTTACGGCGAGGTTATGTGCAGTCTCCAGTGACTGTATATATTCTTCGCCTTGCGGTGAAGACCCGCGAACCGAATTGCACTCCCAAAGCTGAGGCTCGATGTGGCAAGTTGGGTTGATCTCGGGGTTGCGGAGTTCCTATGAAGAGATTGTCTGGCGTCCTGGAGGGGCTGGGCCATCCCGGGTGAAAACTCAGTGTGCATGTCTGAAAATTGTGGGTACCCAGGGGATCAGTGTGAAAGCCCCGGCTTAGGCCGTGCTGATCGCTGGTCGGACTCTGGGTGGCATTGGTTGAACCTTCTGCTTAGAAGGAGATCTGGAGGTGGGTGTTTGCCTGGAGGGCTGGGTCTGGTGTGCCGGAGAGAGTTGGTAGCAGCTGCCGTGGAACGCAAGCGTGCTGACTTCCCCAGATCAAGTTTCGAAGGGTTGATGCACACTAACGAAAGGTCGACGGTCTAGTCCGCCTAGTAAGAGGACTCGTTTACAAAGCGGGTTTGTAGAGTGGGGATAGCACTCGGCCCCATCAAGGTGGCACGTACGGATTCAACTCCGTACTCTGCTGTTGATAGGTGAGGTGGAACCGCCCTCGGGTGGAGAACCTCCACCCACTGAGATTAGAAAGGGCGTATACTCTTTCTATTGATTGCATTCAACTGCTCTCAATTAGGGGACCTGTTCAAGCCCCAAAATTAGACATGTTCTGGACAAATGCCTGGCTGAGTGCACCTCCACATTATGACACCTGATGTGTTTCTGTCTGTAGTGACAATATATGCCTGGAAGTCCTGAAGCCGAGGTGCACTCATATATAAGCGCTCTGAATGATTTCTCCTGTTATACCCTAGGGCTCAGGCACAGGAGGAGCAGCTCTGGAGAACAACAACCCGCTGCACGAGATTGCAGTAAACATGTCAGTTAATGGTCTCTCTTTTATAATATTTACGACGCTGTATGTGGTCTGAGTTGAAAAGAACATAAAATGGTTTGATAGCCAATTATAATTGAATGGCTATACTATTTCCCACGATTGCTAATCCCATCATGGCTAATTATCATTGAAGCACTACATTATTTTCCACGATTGCTAATTCCATCACTGCTGTTCATTATTGAAGGGCTATATTATTTCCCACTTTTGCTCATTTCATCATGACTAATTCATATTGAAGGACGTTTGCTAATTATATTATAGCTAATTATTACTGAAGGTGTATATTGTTTCCCACGATTATTAATTTTATCATGGCTAATTATTATTGAAGGATTGTATTATTTTATACGATTACTGATTCCATCACAGCTCTAGTCTTGTGAATCCATATTGGTAGGGTTAAACTACTACTAGATTATTCGACGATAGTTGCAACACGTCTTGATACATGACGGACTAGATATTCCACCATATAAACCAGCGGGCTGTAACAGTTTAGGCGAAATAGTAATGCACACTCACTTTTTTTTTAAAGAAAGATTTCACTTGTCTTTAANGCGGGCTGTAACAGTTTAGGCGAAATAGTAATGCACACTCACTTTTTTTTTAAAGAAAGATTTCACTTGTCTTTAAAAGCTACAGCAGACGTGAAATCCAGTCACATTGTAACATCCGACTTCAAAATAAGACAATCGTGCAATAAGGACCAATTCTGCCATGTATTTTAATCCAACCAAATGCTTGAGAAAAGTAAATGCTGTAGACTCGCTCTCTCTCACTCTCTCTCTCTCTCTCTATCTATCTCTCTCTCTGAACAAGGGGAAAGAGAACTTGCGTAATTCGAATATTAAAAANCTCTCTCTCTCTCTCTCTATCTATCTCTCTCTCTGAACAAGGGGAAAGAGAACTTGCGTAATTCGAATATTAAAAATGTGGATGAGAGCGCTAAAGCGGAGCTCTGCCGAGTTATCGTCCCTAATTTCCGGTGACGCATACATAAATATTTTTAATCGAGTTTGCATGACCTAAAAAAAATTTATGACTCTCTCGCTTTTTCTGGATTCGTCTAGTTCTTTGTCCTCTCGACACTACGCGCGGTGCATTCGCAGCGGACTGTTCGCCTCGTCCNTTTTCTGGATTCGTCTAGTTCTTTGTCCTCTCGACACTACGCGCGGTGCATTCGCAGCGGACTGTTCGCCTCGTCCCGGAGCAACAACGACATATGTAACATTCTGGCATGCTACCTTGCAAGTGTTTTGATAGCCTACGGCCGAACATGCATTCCGAGGTTTGCAAAGTATACCTACGATTTTCCGTTACCACGCATGAGCATGTCGAGTTCAAAAGGAAATATGGAGTTTGGTAAGTTTACATAAGTGGCTCTTAACCTTTATTGGCCAAGACCCAAAAAGTCAACTAGGCGATCTACTTGCGTGACTCACGGGTCTATTTCTAAACAGTGCTAATATAATAGAGCATAAATATTTATTTAATTGAGTTGAAAGATTTTTTAATATGCAATTATAAAATATAATCGCAGTAGTAGACTCGAGTAAAAACGTACTGTGGGTGGGATAAATAATTGTGTCTAATTTAAAATTAAGAATGTTTTAATTAATAAATTAATTTTCTGTGAATCCACTGTGACCGNTTTTTTTTTGGGAGTTACAATGACCCGACCTGAATCCACTGTGACCGACATCGGTTCACGACCCACATTATCCCAAAAGGAACCTTGAAAGAGTTTGACATAGGATACATTTCCGCTGCAAGGTGAGCTGGAGTTCCAATAAGGTCTTTTTTAAGCTAACGGTAAGTGGATATATTATATTTATTTGTGTATGCAAGTTCGTACCTATTAACTTTATTTTGTAATCAGACAAGTAGCCAGAAGGCTGACTTGTCAGGTTATGTGCGGCCGGCAATTGTCATTTGAAGGCTAAAATGTGAATGTAGGACGCATTTACCACAATGTTTAAAATCTGGGCGAGGAGGAGAAATTACTGATTCACGTACGAGGGTGAGTAAAATGAAAACCTTAAAAATGCAATTTAAAAAATAGAAACATTATTTGAATGTCTTGTAAGATAGCACGAGAAAGGGACATACGAGTAATGTGACGCATAACTGACAGGTGGCTAAACGAAGCTAGTACGCCACGAGGGTACAGCAGCAGTGCCAAGATGGCGGCTACTCTGTTAACATGCACAAAAGAGAAGCAGAGATCCGTTATTATTTTGTTTTATTATTAGTAAAGCAATCGAAGTTCATTGCAGAATGAAAGAGTAATTTGTTGGTGCATGTTTCATTTCCGAGGAAGATGTAAAAACAGGCGGTTCATAAGTGACTATACACAAATCCAGAAGAATTTTTCCTCTAGGGATCCATGCACCACCCAACCACTGAACACTCTTATTACACGGAAGAGGATCTGTGTGGGAAAGTAAGGTAATTGTACGTCTCCTAGATATGTTCAATAAATTGCACAATAAACGTTTTTATAAGTTTTTTCATTAGACTCACCCTCAAATTTTTTCGTTAAAATTTGTATTGTTGAACGTGTGAGTAATCATAAATATCATTTTTACATTTTGAATGCTAAAATTCAAAGCTCTAATAAATATTTGAAGTAACTGAGGTAAGAATTGCTAGCAATACAAGAAGCATTGTCAACAGATTTTTCTATTTGCCACAGTAGTATTCTCCTTGATTTCTTTCCTGTCATAATGTCGAGTACTTTAGGTTCCACAGAAATTTCTCAGTGAATTGAAATTATGGCAAGTGCGCTCAGCCTGTCACCATTACATTACCTATAAAAACCTGGCCGGTAATATAATCCCCCTTCCTTTTGGAAATGGCTTTTGGCACCTTACGTTTGCATCGAACTTTGTACCACTACGTTCTAAGCAATCTTTAAAGACAACCTGTCCATCAGNTCTAAGCAATCTTTAAAGACAACCTGTCCATCAGCACATCTACATTAAAAAAAATCGGAACACTCTCTGGTGAACCGTTTGTATGATAATTCACGTTGAACATTCAAAACAAAACGTGTGCTGCATACCAGGTAGGCAAACCACGTTCACAGAGTAAGGCAATTTAAATGAGGATTTTTCAGAGGCACACAGCTTCCTTAATAATCACTTGACGAGAAAAGCGGTACTTACGTTTTAGTCTTATATTTCCATCAGGACTACACTGCCGAAGTTTGTCCCAATGTTTTAGAAACACGTTGTATATGTAGTCCACAGGCGAAAGATGAGGTAAACTGATAATCGCCGTCTGCGCATGTAGCCAACATTGACCTACCCCACACCACACTACAAATGCCACAGCACATGGTTAAGGTTACTTCTACTCAGGTTGGGAAGATCAATGTTAAAGTTTGGCAACCACACTTTTTCGCCACTAGGTAAGCGCTAGTGTCGCTTGTGTGCCATATTTCCTACGTTAAAAAACAGGATAATTGCAATAATCTTAAACCAAATATAAAATAATTTCTTAAATAAGTAAAATCGGTCTCTTTCATAATTCGCGTAGATAAAATTTTTAATTAAAAGTCACCTTTTGGAACACTGCGCACCTAGTGGCGGAAATTTTCCCTATACCAAACTCTCCCATAAGAAATGTCGTTTTGTTCCTAACCTGAGTAGAATGAACCTTACACGTGATTGACACTGATAAACGTGTTTGTTTATATCTTAGTTTTTAAAAGATAAGCCCTTTAAACGAATAAAAACACTTTTGATGGTTTGAATTTAATCTAATTGCATTAAAAATTGGTTATATAAAAAGTATACAAACATCTCAAAACACTTATTTACAATAAGAGTGTTCTAACCTCAAATACTACCCACGTTGTTTTTGTCGCGGTTTCTTCACATCTTTTGAATCCAACTTTTGAAAAATCATCCCATGTATGACATACTTGATTATTGTCTATGTCAAGTATCACAAGCGTTTTACACTCGTATTAACATAAAAATACCTTCTTTGTGGTTAAATTTAACTTTTAATTATTTTTTTTTTATAAACAATAATATATAATCTATAATTAGCATAAATAAAACAGGATGAAAATAGGTGTGTTGGTAATACGCAGTAAGAAATAGTTCTTATGCACAATATCATCACACTGAGTGCGCACGAATGCGGCGCATTGTCCCTTTGGTGTAATGTTCTAGACTCCGTTAAGCTTTGTTGGCATGAAGTGGAGGAATATCCTAGAAGCAGAAATTTAGCAGGGCTTCAGAAAAGTTGGAAGTAATCGTGAATGGACTATAGTCGTGTTGGCAGAAAAGCAGTCTAATGTTGGAGCACAGATAGAAGCTACTGTGCAGCTAGAACGAGCACTCTATCCCACATTTCATCTGCGCTCTTCCCAAGGGAAAAAGGTTAAGGGAGTAGTAACCATTCCACCTTCGATTTTTCTTACAAATATTCGCAATGAAAATTTATAACTAGACACAAAAAATCAAAGCTAGACATGCCATAAAGGACTAATTAGCGATTTTTTTTTAATTCGTACGGTTTTAATTATACTTGAACTAGAGAACCGGCCCAGCTTCGCCCGGGTACAATCTAGTTTTTAAAGCGTTGATTAATACTATGCCGGTCAGAACGGCTTCGCAAGTGAACCATTATTTTTGATCAAACTTTGAAATACAAAAATTGTTGCTGTAGGTCATCATTAAAAGATAAACATATGCTATCGTGGACTTTTCTGTAGACTTTTTTGAGAGCTACAATTCTGAAGTACATTAATTTGATGTATCTCTTATGGTTTAGTCAGCGCAAGCCATGTAAGCGCCCTAAAAGCGGTTTTTTACNAGTAGCCAGAAGGCTGACTTGTCAGGTTATGTGCGGCCGGCAATTGTCATTTGAAGGCTAAAATGTGAATGTAGGACGCATTTACCACAATGTTTAAAATCTGGGAGAGGAGGAGAAATTACTGATTCACGTACGAGGGTGAGTCAAATGAAAACCTTAAAAATGCAATTTAAAAAATAGAAACATTATTTGAATGTCTTGTAAGATAGCACGAGAAAGGNCAAATGAAAACCTTAAAAATGCAATTTAAAAAATAGAAACATTATTTGAATGTCTTGTAAGATAGCACGAGAAAGGGACATACGAGTAATGTGACGCATAACTGACAGGTGGCTAAACGAAGCTAGTACGCCACGAGGGTACAGCAGCAGTGCCAAGATGGCGGCTACTCTGTTAACATGCACAAAAGAGAAGCAGAGATCCGTTATTATTTTGTTTTATTATTAGTAAAGCAATCGAAGTTCATTGCAGAATGAAAGAGTAATTTGTTGGTGCATGTTTCATTTCCGAGGAAGATGTAAAAACAGGCGGTTCATAAGTGACTATACACAAATCCAGAAGAATTTTTCCTCTAGGGATCCATGCACCACCCAACCACTGAACACTCTTATTACACGGAAGAGGATCTGTGTGGGAAAGTAAGGTAATTGTACGTCTCCTAGATATGTTCAATAAATTGCACAATAAACGTTTTTATAAGTTTTTTCATTAGACTCACCCTCAAATTTTTTCGTTAAAATTTGTATTGTTGAACGTGTNAATAAACGTTTTTATAAGTTTTTTCATTAGACTCACCCTCAAATTTTTTCGTTAAAATTTGTATTGTTGAACGTGTAAGTAATCATAAATATCATTTTTACATTTTGAATGCTAACATTCAAAGCTCTAATAAATATTTGAAGTAACTGAGGTAAGAATTGCTAGCAATACAAGAATCATTGTCAACAGATTTTTCTATTTGCCACAGTAGTATTCTCCTTGATTTCTTTCCTGTCATAATGTCGAGTACTTTAGGTTCCACAGAAATTTCTCAGTGAATTGAAATTATGGCAAGTGCGCTCAGCCTGTCACCATTACATTACCTATAAAAACCTGGCCGGTAATATAATCCCCCTTCCTTTTGGAAATGGCTTTTGGCACCTTACGTTTGCATCGAACTTTGTACCACTACGTTATAAGCAATCTTTAAAGACAACCTGTCCATCAGCACATCTACATTAAAAAAAATCGGAACACTCTCTGGTGAACCGTTTGTATGATAATTCACGTTGAACATTCAAAACAAAACGTGTGCTGCATACCAGGTAGGCAAACCACATTCACAGAGTAAGGCAATTTAAATGAGGATTTTTCAGAGGCACACAGCTTCCTTAATAATCACTTGACGAGAAAAGCGGTACTTACGTTTTAGTCTTATATTTCCATCAGGACTACACTGCCGAAGTTTGTCCCAATGTTTTAGAAACACGTTGTATATGTAGTCCACAGGCGAAAGATGAGGTAAACTGATAATCGCCGTCTGCGCATGTAGCCAACATTGACCTACCCCACACCACACTACAAATGCCACAGCACATGGTTAAGGTTACTTCTACTCAGGTTGGGAAGATCAATGTTAAAGTTTGGCAACCACACTTTTTCGCCACTAGGTAAGCGCTAGTGTCGCTTGTGTGCCATATTTCCTACGTTAAAAAACAGGATAATTGCAATAATCTTAAACCAAATATAAAATAATTTCTTAAATAAGTAAAATCGGTCTCTTTCATAATTCGCGTAGATAAAAATTTTAATTAAAAGTCACCTTTTGGAACACTGCGCACCTAGTGGCGGAAATTTTCCCTATACCAAACTCTCCCATAAGAAATGTCGTTTTGTTCCTAACCTGAGTAGAATGAACCTTACACGTGGTTGACACTGATAAACGTGTTTGTTTATATCTTAGTTTTTAAAAGATAAGCCCTTTAAACGAATAAAAACACTTTTGATGGTTTGAATTTAATCTAATTGCATTAAAAATTGGTTATATAAAAAGTATACAAACATCTCAAAACACTTATTTACAATAAGAGTGTTCTAACCTCAAATACTACCCACGTTGTTTTTGTCGCGGTTTCTTCACATCTTTTGAATCCAACTTTTGAAAAATCATCCCATGTATGACATACTTGATTATTGCCTATGTCAAGTATCACAAGCGTTTTACACTCGTATTAACATAAAAATACCTTCTTTGTGGTTAAATTTAACTTTTAATTATTTTTTTTTATAAACAATAATATATAATCTATAATTAGCATAAATAAAACAGGGTGAAAATAGGTGTGTTGGTAATACGCAGTAAGAAATAGTTCTTATGCACAATATCATCACACTGAGTGCGCACGAATGCGGCGCATTGTCCCTTTGGTGTAATGTTCTAGACTCCGTTAAGCTTTGTTGGCATGAAGTGGAGAAATATCCTAGAAGCAGAAATTTAGCAGGGCTTCAGAAAAGTTGGAAGTAATCGTGAATGGACTATAGTCGTGTTGGCAGAAAAGCAGTCTAATGTTGGAGCACAGATAGAAGCTACTGTGCAGCTAGAACGAGCACTCTACCCCACATTTCATCTGCGCTCTTCCCAAGGGAAAAAGGTTAAGGGAGTAGTAACCATTCCACCTTCGATTTTTCTTACAAATATTCGCAATGAAAATTTATAACTAGACACAAAAAATCAAAGCTAGACATGCCATTAAGGCCTAATTAGCGATTTTTTTTTAAATTCGTACGGTTTCAATTATACTTGAACTAGAGAACCGGCCCAGCTTCGCCCGGGTACAATCTAGTTTTTAAAGCGTTGATTAATACTATGCCGGTCAGAACGGCTTCGCAAGTGAACCATTATTTTTGATCAAACTTTGAAAGACAAAAATTGTTGCTGTAGGTAATCATTAAAAGATAAACATATGCTATCGTGGACTTTTCTGTAGACTTTTTTGATGTATCTCTTATGGTTTAGTCAGCGCAAGCCATGTAAGCGCCCTAAAAGCGGTTTTTTACGACTTGATTANTGTATCTCTTATGGTTTAGTCAGCGCAAGCCATGTAAGCGCCCTAAAAGCGGTTTTTTACGACTTGATTACAAACGTCGACATTTCTCTACTATCCTTAAATTAAATATAAATGTGTTTTAAACTGAAACCTTTCTCAAGAAATTTTCTAAATTATGTTGAAAACCGCATTAAATTCCATCAAGTAGTTTAGAAGTACTAAGCGAATACACAGACAGACGCGGATAAGCGACTTTGTTTTATACTATTCAGAGATTTTCTCATGTGGGATTGATATTATTAAATAATTAGGTAATTTTTGGTTACGGTTACAGATGTGAAACTAATACTGTAAGAAAAATAAATTGCATTTTGAAATAACTGTTTATACGTTCCCTATGTCTTGGCTAGCTTGATTTTTAGCCTACTTTCCGAAGAAAGACTCATGAGATCACTTTCCTGACTGTGTGTCTGTGTGTGTGTGTGTGTGTGTGTGTGTGTCCCTCTTTTCAATATTTGAACGCTACAACTGAATTCTTCCAAACTTGGTTCCCATATGATACTTAGTAAGGACACTTGACTTATATAGTTTTCGACCAAGTCGAGCACTTTCTTTCAAAATGACAACAATTTTAAAATTTTGGGTGATATATCATATCTCGGAAACAGTTCAACCTATTTTAAAAAACGTTTGCTGGCAGACCATTGTGTAAGCATTAAATTTTGAGATGGATATTGTTGTTTGTGCGCCATTTTGTAAGATAGCTCCAATTGAAAAAATAAAGATTTTACATTATATCTCGAAAACGATTCAATCAATTCTCGCCCAATTTTGCATGCAAGTAATAAATACTATGGCAGGCCATGTAAGCGCAAGTGATCGAACATGATTAGTTAATTATTAAAAAATGGTGATCATACAAAATTTTTTAGTTTATTTAGTATATTTGCAATACCATTCAACCAATTTCAATCAAATTTTGAATACACGAAGTGTCTATTACAAGCATCACTTTTGTCGGCAATTTTGGAATACGAATAAATTAAGTTATTATGTCAGAACTCGGTGAATAATTACTACCAAATTTGGAAAACAAGTACTATTGATGCAGATGCTGTTAAGTGGTATTGTTTAGGCATATCAGACACTTATTTTAAAAATGGCGGCTAATAGCCATTTTAGCTTAGAATGCTATATCGTCGGAACCATGTAATCAATTTAAAGTAAACATTGTATGCTGGCAGTATACAATACAACTATCAACTGCATGTACATAGAGAATCTTTTATCCACCATTTTGTAAGATAGCACCACTTGAGTAAATAAAGTTTTTTGTCATATCTCGGGAAACAATTGAAAGATTCCTTCCAAATTTGGTAAACAAATATTACTGCAGCTGGTGGTGTGAACTGCTATGTTTTATATAGGTCAGGCACTTCTTTTCAAAATGGTGGCTGTATAAAAAAATATTTCAGCTCAGTATATTNTTTTCAAAATGGTGGCTGTATAAAAAAATATTTCAGCTCAGTATATTTTATTAATGAAACAAATTCTAACTTAACTTTGTATGCTGGCAGTACCTATTAAATCATCAAATTAGTCTATGCAGGGCCTTATTTCTCTGACATTTTGTAAGACACNTGTAAGACATCCCTGCCAATAAAAATGCTTTTATCTCGTATCGCGGGAAACAATTAACCAATTCTTACAAGATTTGGTGAAGATGTACTGTGGTCATAATAATGAATGTAATTTTTTTAAGTAGGACACACTTATTTTCAGAATGGCGGCTATGAAATCATTTTAGTTTTGTCGGCAATATCCACGAAACTGTGTAATAAATTTTAACTTAAATTTGTATACTGGCAGTATACAATCATCGAAATTGCTACTACATTACTTTATTATCCTCCATTTATGAAGATCGCCACATGAAAATTATGTAGGTTTAATGCCATGTCTCGAGGAGCAATCAACCGATTTACACCAAACTGTGCACACAATAAATGCNTTTATTAATGAAACAAATTCTAACTTAACTTTGTATGCTGGCAGTACCTATTAAATCATCAAATTAGTCTATGCAGAGCCTCATTTCTCTGACATTTTGTAAGACATCCCTGCCAATAAAAATGCTTTTATCTCGTATCGCGGGAAACAATTAACCAATTCTTACAAGATTTGGTGAAGATGTACTGTGGTCATAATAATGAATGTAATTTTTTTAAGTAGGACACACTTATTTTCAGAATGGCGGCTATGAAATCATTTTAGTTTTGTCGGCAATATCCACGAAACTGTGTAATAAATTTTAACTTAAGTTTGTATACTGACAGTATACAATCATCGAAATTGCTACTACATTACTTTATTATCCTCCATTTATGAAGATCGCTACATGGAAATTATGTAGGTTTAATGCCATGTCTCGAGGAGCAATCAACCGATTTACACCAAACTGTGCACACAATAAATGCNGAAATTATGTAGGTTTAATGCCATGTCTCGAGGAGCAATCAACCGATTTACACCAAACTGTGCACACAATAAATGCCACAGAAGGCTATGTAAACTTTCATGATTCAAATGAGTCAGACATCGATGTTCAAAATGGCAGCTTCATAAACCATTTAGGTAAGTTTTACATCTATATTAAACAGTATCACCAAATTCAACCAAAATTTATATGTAGACATTATACATTAGAAGTATCGTATATAGAGCCCCTTTAGCTAGCGATTTTGTACGATACCATCAAATAAGAACATTAATTTTTTTAATGTAATATCTCAGGGATCAAACACCCGATTTCCATCAAATTCTTCGCGCAAGTAGCGCTACGGTAGGCCATGTAAACTCACATGTTTTATGTGGCCCAGTCACTTATTTTCAAAATAAAGGCGCTGTTAATATTTTAGTTTAGTAAACCCTATAATTCGAAACATTAGACTGGTTAAATCCGAAGTTGATACTCCGAATCCGACCTCCGTAATGCAGTGGATTGCACGCAACCTTATAGGACAAGATTTTCTGGGTTCGGCTAAGGCACGTGTGTAATTGTAATTGTCTCACTACTGTTGCATAAGTTTCTGGTTTCATTTCTAAAGTTATTGCTTCCAAATTTCAAAGATACGTCAAGTCCTTCCCAGCAACTCAGCTTTTAAAAAATTATTTAAAAATTAATTGAACCAATGTTGGGGAAAGCAGGCTCATTAGTTATATCAGTAACTTGATTGTGTAAATATCGACTCCGAAAAATAAGCCTTGGAGGAAAATACGTAAGTATAATTTGGCAAGGATAGTTCCCCCCTTGAAAGTGGACGGTTCTGGCGGGAGGGCTGGCGGCTTTGTAAGGCAGGTGGACACTTGCCGAGGTGACCCGCGCTGTAGCCAATGGCGTTGTGAGAAGGCGCCAGCCGGGAGGGGANAAGGCAGGTGGACACTTGCCGAGGTGACCCGCGCTGTAGCCAATGGCGTTGTGAGAAGGCGCCAGCCGGGAGGGGAAGGGAGGAATACTATGGTGGGAAGGGGGGGAGTGAGTGTCGCCCGTGATTGATGAGGACAAGGACAAGATCGGGTCGGAGGTTAAACGCTCCGTTACAANAAGGCAGGTGGACACTTGCCGAGGTGACCCGCGCTGTAGCCAATGGCGTTGTGAGAAGGCGCCAGCCGGGAGGGGATGGGAGGAATACTATGGGGGGAAGGGGGGAGTGAGTGTCGCCCGTGATTGATGAGGACAAGGACAAGATCGGGTCGGAGGTTAAACGCTCCGTTACAAGCCTCGGGCTGGCGGAAGCTGCTTTCCAGCGGGGTGGAGGGCCTTGTTCCGCTCCGCTCACAACACTAATTATTCTCCGGCAGGGGGAAAAATACCGTGCGTCACCCGTACCGTTCTTTTTCTCTTGCGATTAACGTTTTTTTATGTTGCGCAGGATTGTTTTTCATCTGCCGCCAGTCAAGAAAGCAATATTATGCGTGACGTGGTTTTAATGTTATCGCCTTATAACAACCAAAGTGACCAACATCCCAGAAATGAGTGACCTATTATAAATATATTTTATTCCGGTAGTGTTTTACCTAGATTAACCAATTAAAAATACTTTTGTTACTACAGAACTTAAAGAACAGAAATATTGTAATTCAGAATTTCCAATTAAATTACAATAAAAAGCAAAGTTCTTAATAATGATATTTTTGAACTATTCCTAAAATATTCTCATGTAACACTTAAAATGTACGAAAAAGCAACTGCTGAATTACATAACAAATCAGTTTCCTACTGATAATTATGGTTCGGCTTATTTAATGCATGCCCTTAAATCAAATTTAACGAAACTTGTGTTCGGTGTGAGAACCACATTCGAATTTTGTAGCTCGTTTTAGAGTTGGTATTTGTATTTCGAAAGATGGGACTAATCAAGTGGAAAAGCTGGACAGTAAAATAAGAAAATAAAGTCATTTGAGCGTGTGAATTTTTGCATTCCAGAAAAGAGTANAGTGGAAAAGCTGGACAGTAAAATAAGAAAATAAAGTCATTTGAGCGTGTGAATTTTTGCATTCCAGAAAAGAGTACCAGAACCCCGACATAATAGGCTACATGAACATTTGTTTGCCTTGGTTCGTGATAAAAGCTTCAAAAAACTGCTGTTTCAAAACCGTTGTATAATTTACGCCTTTCCACAGCTACTCACACCTAAGTGTATTATTTTTTTTTTTTTCGTTTTCATCTAATTGTCATAAGGATATGACTTGCACCCAACATAAACTTCGATGCTGTTTTTGTGAACTACACCCAGAGTCTAGTCCGAAATAAACTTACAATTTTATTTTTATTGTTCGTAACCTTCTCTGAATTAAAAAAAAACCCGGAACTTAAGATTTTTTATCATTCACATTTTAAATGCTTTTGAGTTACGGTGTAAGACTAGCCTGTCTGATTTAACAGAGCACAACTTAATAAGGGATTCAAGTGATATAATTTGGAATTATTAAAACTTATAAACAGAGTTATTTAAAAAATTCTCTGCAGTTTTTTTTTAAATTTTATATATTTATTAGAAATATTATTTTTATTCTTGTGTTATGATGATATGTTGCCCAGTCAAAATTGTTTTTCGTATTTGGTCGGACTTTTACGCAGGGGTTTTGTGTTACAAACTGTCACCAAACAGTAACAATTCACTAAAAAAACTGCGTGAATCCATTTTGCTAATATTAAAATGATTAAAGTGCATATGGTTATCAACATTTTTTTTNCACTAAAAAAACTGCGTGAATCCATTTTGCTAATATTAAAATGATTAAAGTGCATATGGTTATCAACATTTTTTTTTAGTAAGCCTATGGCATAACAAAGCAATGTTGGTTTGTTGCATATAGTTTTTCACTTAACAGCTGAAGNCACTAAAAAAACTGCGTGAATCCATTTTGCTAATATTAAAATGATTAAAGTGCATATGGTTATCAACATTTTTTTTAGTAAGCCTATGGCATAACAAAGCAATGTTGGTTTGTTGCATATAGTTTTTCACTTAACAGCTGAAGTNTTTTTTTTAGTAAGCCTATGGCATAACAAAGCAATGTTGGTTTGTTGCATATAGTTTTTCACTTAACAGCTGAAGTATTGTCTGTCACCTGTAAAACGCTAAATCGTCACGCGGGTAAAATAAACCTATTGACGTCGAACTCGTAGCTCGTATTGCGTAATAATGCCGGGTACGATACGTATTAATTGCAACGAGGCCACTTCCTGATAAATATGTACTGTGTATTCTACAATACTTAGTTTGAAAATATTTTCAGTTAAGAAGTAAGGGTTTTCTTTTCGCCTGCCAGATTTTTGTAGCAAAAAACAATCCCCGATACATAGGTTTAGGATATAAAATGTGTACAAAAAGTTATTTTTCATCAGAGACTAATTCCGGATGAATTTCTTGCGGGATTGCATTTTTCATCTCAAAAAAGTGTCTTCGGAAGACTTTTTATTTTTTTT
>NQII01001850.1:291783-357911 GCA_002778355.1 Clitarchus hookeri | reverse complement strand
ATGAAGATAAGCTCATTCCCTCTAATGCACGGCGTAGCCTACACGGACCAGCCGGCTGTTACCGTAACTGTGGAGCGGTGTGATGAAGATAAGCTCATTCCCTCTAATGCACGGCGTAGCCTACACGGACCAGCCGGCTGTTACCGTAACTGTGGAGCGGTGTGATGAAGATAAGCTCATTCCCTCTAATGCACGGCGTAGCCTACACGGACCAGCCGGCTGTTACCGTAACTGTGGAGCGGTGTGATGAAGATAAGCTCATTCCCTCTAATGCACGGCGTAGCCTACACGGACCAGCCGGCTGTTACCGTAACTGTGGAGCGGTGTGATGAAGATAAGCTCATTCCCTCTAATGCACGGCGTAGCCTACACGGACCAGCCGGCTGTTACCGTAACTGTGGAGCGGTGTGATGAAGATAAGCTCATTCCCTCTAATGCACGGCGTAGCCTACACGGACCAGCCGGCTGTTACCGTAACTGTGGAGCGGTGTGATGAAGATAAGCTCATTCCCTCTAATGCACGGCGTAGCCTACACGGACCAGCCGGCTGTTACCGTAACTGTGGAGCGGTGTGATGAAGATAAGCTCATTCCCTCTAATGCACGGCGTAACCTACACGGACCAGCCGGCTGTTACCGTAACTGTGGAGCGGTGTGATGACGATAAGCTCATTCCCTCTAATGCACGGCGTAACCTACACGGACCAGCCGGCTGTTACCGTAACTGTGGAGCGGTGTGATGCATATGTTCATTTCCTCCTTGAAAGAAGCGTCTTCTATGGTAATGGTAAGACTTTTGAATTATCAGTGTAAGATTAAGACATTGACGAGTGTGCAATTCATTTGTGCCGCCCAAAAACCCAGGTGATGAAAACCTTCCATTCCCCTCGTAATTTTTTTAGTTGACGAAACACACACGTGCTGTGTAAAAAAAATATTGACGTTCGTGATTAAAAGTTTTGATGGAAAAAAGTATGTTTTTATGCTATGTGTAAAAAAATCATTATAATTTACATATAAATGCCGATGTTTTTTATTATCTCATAATTTTTTTGTTGTTTACCAATCTTTTTCATTTTGTCAGTAAATATGTTTATCATGTAAAATATTTTCTCCCACGTGTTTTGTAAATATAATATAAATATATATTTATATATTGCTAAATATATTCTTCAATTTAATGTGTAAATACCCTGTATGTATATATTGAATTAAATTTTCTTACAAGTATTTTTTTTTGTAATTATGATGTAAAATAAATAAGTTTGTAGCAAGTATTTATGTAATATTTTCATTCGTATTGAAATAATTCTAAAATGACGTGAGTGTTTAGATTGCTGCTACACGCAAGCGATACAGAGGAGGGGGGAGAGAGAGAGAGCGAGAGCGAGAGTGAGAGAGGCAGATGTTGGCGGCGTTCTTGTGCGACGTGTCAGAATGAAGGTCTTCACGCGATCACATCTCGTGCGTCAGCGTCCTCTTACGTCTTTACCCTCTCGAGAGGTAATTAATGTAAGACAATAGCTACGTGCACATTTTTTAAAAATTGAATACCCTTCTTTATACAGTTATTTGCTAAATATTTCACACAAATTATTTTTTGTAATAACAAAACGAAAAAAGCTAATAATGCAGAAAATTTTAGAGTATATTTTTTAATATTGTAGGTAAATAAGTCAAGCATAATTATTATGTAATAGGAGGCACTGTTATGAAATATTGCACATACTTGACCCTTCTTTACGGGAAAAGCAAACGCAATGAACATATTCAAAAAAGAGAAAAATATATTGCACGTACTTGTACCTTCTCCAAGGGAAAAGCAAGTGAAATCAATATTTATACCAGAGAAAGGGAAAAAAATATTGACTTATTTACATGGAGAAAAAATAAATTACTGAACACACACACGCACACACGCACACACACACAGTTAGAAGTTAAATAACATTTCGCTATATTTAACTCAAAAACCATACATAAATATTACACCAGAAAATTAGGTTAAAATGCTTAGTTCGCAAGTATAGGAACAAAAAATGCGTGTCTCTAAAATCACATTTTTACATCCATATAAATGTCTAATGTAGATGCAGACGCTATGATGGATAGAAAACTTAGCACAAATACTTCCATGTAACATTTCACGTCCGTAAGAACACGCACGTAGTTAGTCAGTTCGAGGTGTAAATCGACAACATCATCACGTAACGCGCGTAAAATGATTTCACAGTTATTTTAGCACTGGCGAATCTCATCCCCGTCAGACCGATNACCAGAGAAAGGGAAAAAAATATTGACTTATTTACATGGAGAAAAAATAAATTACTGAACACACACACGCACACACACACAGTTAGAAGTTAAATAACATTTCGCTATATTTAACTCAAAAACCATACATAAATATTACACCAGAAAATTAGGTTAAAATGCTTAGTTCGCAAGTATAGGAACAAAAAATGCGTGTCTCTAAAATCACATTTTTACATCCATATAAATGCCTAATGTAGATGCAGACGCTATGATGGATAGAAAACTTAGCACAAATACTTCCATTTAACATTTCACGTCCGTAAGAACACGCACGTAGTTAGTCAGTTCGAGGTGTAAATCGACATNGTAAGAACACGCACGTAGTTAGTCAGTTCGAGGTGTAAATCGACAACATCATCACGTAACGCGCGTAAAATGATTTCACAGTTATTTTAGCACTGGCGAATCTCATCCCCGTCAGACCGATGGGAGGGTGGGTTAGCATCGAGAGGCAGCGGAGACCACATGTCTTAGCAGTAAAGTCATCTTTCAGCATTTGTGTCAAGCAATATCAGAGACCGGTGAGTACTGTACCGGCACGGATGAGTCCGTCACATCGTTGGAAGAAAGAGTCCTCGTTGTTTGCACATGTAAAACAGTCCTTTCGGGCGATCCATTTTCCAGCTGCGGTACGACGTGGCACCGTGTTTGCAGAGATCTCAGTCTGTGAATCTGCACATATATCGTGTCACCTTGTCTGTTATCTGCTAAATGGTACTTTGTCCTCGTATGGGCGGTTCAGGGGAAATTGCGATGAACAACAAGGCAATATTACTTTCGATGTCCGCCCAGAAACTCGCGAGTTGATCCGCTATTTATCCGTCCGCGAAATTATTCCAAGTTAAATGGCCCTCGTGNTGTCCGCCCAGAAACTCGCGAGTTGATCCGCTATTTATCCGTCCGCGAAATTATTCCAAGTTAAATGGCCCTCGTGGCTTGATCCCGGGGGCGTGCCTCGCTGTCCGGTAGTTCGTCGCTAACGCGTTCACTCGCGGGCGGAGGAAAACAGCTGACCACCTTAACTGGAACTCTCAATCGAAGGCTCTCCGCGAGGCGCATCGCCTTCACTCGTGGTCCTTCGCGAACAGCCCCGACACACAGGCTTCCCCGGGCCTCAGCGTCTCAACTCGCGGGAAACCAACCGACCAATAGCCCCCCCCCCCTATGCCAGACAACAGCGGACCTTCCCCCTCGGTACTGGACGTCCCTTCTATTAGATTTTTAACGAAACATGTACATATTCACATTTGAACCAGTACATGCATAATTTATAAACCGCGTTGAGATATAACATTAATAGTGTACATTTTAATGTTAAATTGCCCAGCAGGGTGCCCTTTCGTGGGCGGAGCAAGGTGGCATGGAGGGGTTCGCCTTTCACGTGAGCTGAAAGCATCACCCTCTTGTAACGTCTCACAAATGACGTTTCTTTGGGAAGAAAATGTGTGTGACACTCCGTGACGCAATTTATCCTACCTTCTCTCCTGCCATTTCCTCCCCATATTGACAATCTTAACATTAAATCTATGAATGAAACAGTCTTCTTATCATACATATGATATTCTACTACATATTCTAAATAAATAGAAATCTTAATGACAGTTATATTGTGGTTCTAACGATAATTAAGTTGAATTTACATATAACCCCTATTTCAACAGAGACATGTTAAAATGGCTAGTCACAGTTTATATCTCGTCGGTATAATCGGATTTGACCGAACATTACGACAAGATCATAGTTATATATATACAGACTGTTCGGAAACTCACCCGAAATATTTCGCGAGAAGATTCCTTGTGGGAAATGAGGTAGACATGCACAATACAACTTACACCCTAGTTCAATTCCTAAGGGAGATATTCGCTCTTGAAAATCTAGTTTAGAAATTGAATTTTCGCAAAATATCAGAAACGACGTGAAATTAAACTACGGTTCTTTAGATAATGTTTCGTGTTATCGAGTTCTTCAACCAATAAAAAAAACCGGTGTTAAGACATTCCACCTTCATAAAAATGACAGGGGTCGTCACCCTCTAATTGCATACAATTTTCTACCTTCAAAGCTTTATGGAATTTTTGCGCTGTCTTATTGAGCAGGACGTCCTACTTAATAAAAAAAGGTCCTCTCGTTGCACGTGCCGTGAACAGCCCATGAGAACTATTAATTTCGCATTGCACTGGATTCGGTTCACTGACTACAAAATGCTGAGGTGACTAGGCACAGATATCTGCGAGCGAGCGTCTCGACTGTGCTTCCGTCGCAGCTTGACGGCGATGTATTGCCCTCGCAGTTTCGCTGACGAGAGCGCGAAATCCTGGTGATTTATGGAACATTCTCTGCAGACAGAAAAGAATCAGGGCGCGTTTGAAGAAATGAATTGATAACTTTCAGCGTGTATTATTTCAGAGTATGAAGAGGTCATTAATATTTTTTAATATATTTATGCAGCACAAAAAAACGCGTTGCCTTTATTTTTTTGAGAAACAATATCTTACGTATGAAAAACTATAACATATTTATTGGTTGTTGATATGAACTAAAATACATAAAAGTAATTTACGTAATATATATGTAAATGTAAAACTAACTAATGCGCGTGAATAAAAATAATTTGAGGGATACATGAATAACTCATTATGAAAGGAGACACAAATTTTTCCGACATCAAATGACTACATTGTAAAAAACTGTAACACATTTCGTTTCCTATCGGATTCAATCTGTATTTTTATGTATATTATAAAATTCTTATTAGTCTTCGGACTCTGTTGGAACTTTCCGTAAGGATTTAGAGAGTTTGTAAACATTTATGCCCATATAGTCTACGCACGTTAAATTTCGACAGCTAAATTGGTTGGCCTTGACACCACTCAAATACTCTGTTCGTGACGTGAGTTACGGCTATACGGTACAAATCGAAAAAATATCCGAGCTATTTAGGAGTTATATTCGATTATGCATTCTTAAAATATTTGTATTGCATTTGGGTGGCAGTAAAGTACTGGTCTTAGATTGTACTCACCTCACTTCACCCTCATCGGCTCTGAAGACCTCGATATTAAGAGCCGCCCAAATCTCTTCACTCACTCACTCACTCAAACGTCCGTCTTTTGGCGAGGAAACGAAGAGTCGCTGCAAGACGTTTTTAAGGTGTTATAGCACTCCGCATCACAGTATTTTGTTTCACACTTAAGAGTGTGCAATCAAATTCCAGCCAAATCAGAGATGCAGTCTGCCAGGACTCTGAGGATTATACAGGCATTATTAAACGTGGATTATTTCCGATAGAATAGTAAAGGAGGTAATGTGTTAACGAAGTGTCCTAGTGTTCAACATTGTATGGAAATTAATTGGTAATTCTATAAAAAACTGCATTAAATATGCCGTTTTCCGACCATTTTAAAATGGCTTTAAAAATAAGTATTGCCCACAAATCTCAATTCCGTCCTAATATGACCATACTTCCGTTATTAACAAACTTTGTCGCTTTGTCCTCCATCGTTACCGCGGAAAATGTAGAGTAATCATTTGAGAAGGAGCGCACTGCACACGCTTATAGCATTTTAGAGGTGCACGCTAATGCTGGAAGCTGATGACTCGAAGCGACTAACCGCCTTGTGTCGTAAACTGGAGTGTTAAACTGATATTATTCTTCCCATTGTACCCCCATTTGTGGCGTGAGCGCGCGCGCACACAAACGCAGATGTTATGCGACAGCTGAGTAGCTCTTAGCGGCGTTACTTTTTCGAGCAAAACATTTACGTCTTCATAGGACGTTATGAAGCAGTTCTTGTAGTCGTCAGAAGTACTATCTCTAATACAGTTCAGCAATTTTAAATGTGAGAAACCATTTCTTAACCCACAATTTCCTCTTTTTATTCTTTCTCCTCGTGAACACGCCACATTCGTCTAGAACGATGACTGCATCCAAAACTTGCTTCGACNCCTCTTTTTATTCTTTCTCCTCGTGAACACGCCACATTCGTCTAGAACGATGACTGCATCCAAAACTTGCTTCGACTAATTCATTTTGGATACTGTCATGTACGAGCAAACTTTGGATTCTTTTTGCCTGCCGCGTATTAGAAAATTCACCATTACATCCACCGATGTACACAAAACGTTCAAAAACTACTGTTTCAGTTGAGTTCGTTTAAACCGNCCGATGTACACAAAACGTTCAAAAACTACTGTTTCAGTTGAGTTCGTTTAAACCAATTAATCAGACTGAAAATTCGTCGACTCTGTTGGAAATGCACCAAAACATCAACCAATGAGCTTTCTCTGTAGAATATAAGTAAACACGTCCTCTTGCCATAATTCTCAAGCATTCCAGAATGTAAAGAGGTAATTTGAACGTCGAGTTTTACAAATAAGCGACGGAAAACTGTAGTTTTTGTGTGTAATGGCACTGATTTGTGTCTTGGAAGCAGGCATTAATTTGTGTCTGAAAGTAGATGCAAATACCCATGAAAATTCAACCTGATGTTCGAAATATACTTTAACTGATGTACACCGGTGTTTCAACCACTGAAGGATTCATCTATGAATTTCCGAATACGGGGCTTGTGTGTGGTCAAAAATATCCGAGTCAGATTCGCGAGGCAAGCTCGTCGAGCCAGACTCGTGCTTGTATAGCCGGCTCGGAAGGCGGTCCCAGGTGAATTCAAGCACATAGAAAGGACGTGCGGTGCGTAGCAACGCCACTGAAACCACGTCTTTTTTTTTTGTCCAGCGGGCAGGAAGGCATGCGGGCTCAGGAACAATCGCTTTATCGCACGCACTATCTAAACTCCTCGATTAAAACGCCGAAACACGTATCGGGTCGGTAATACCCGACGAACGCGAGGCAGCACGTTCATTAAGTAAAGGTATAAACTTGAACGGCCATGGGATAAGGAAAAATCTGACCAGTTTTTTATGTTAGTTCTTGGGATGATTCAGAGGACCGCTAGTGTTCTCGACTGGGAGTTCGCAGGCAGCAGACGACGCAGCAGTCAAAGTACTTCGCCACCCGTGCGATGTTGCCAGTTCTGCAGCCGGCAAAAGTAGGTAACACCCTGACATCTGCTCACCCACCTGTTCGTTCATGTTCTGCTAAAGACGAACCTGTCAAACGCGAGTTATCAGTTTTGTTGCAGTTGTGAATAGCCATCTCATGATTTACTAGTGGTGACCATGGCATGTGTTTCGTTTCTGTCGTAGAATTCTGTGTTTGCTGAAATTTGCAGTGACATAAACTGCTGTTTGGTTTTATTTACCTATGCGAAAATGAATTATCATAAATATATAACGGTAATTGTTTTTAATTCTATATTATTTAACGTTCGTTTAGGTGTTAATGATAAAATGGGAGTATCAAGGTAGCATTTTCATTCCGTTCTTACACTGAGGCGACAAAAGTCATGGGATAGCTCGTAATATCGTGTCGGACCTCCTTTTACCCGGCGAAGTGCAGCAACTCAACGTTGCATGGACTCAACAAGTCCTTGGAAGTCCCCGGCAGAAATATTGAGCCATGCTGCCTCTATAGACGTCCATCATTGCGAAAGTGTTGCCGGTGCAGGAGTTTGTGCACGAACTGACTTCTCGATTATGTCCCATAAATGTTCGATGGGATTCATGTCGGGCGATCTTGGTGGCCAAATCATTCGCTGGAATTGTCCAGAATGTTCTTCAAACCAATCGCGAACAGTTGTGGCCCAGTGACATGGCGCATTGTCATCCATAAAAATTCCATCGTTGTTTGGGTACATGAAGTCCATGAATGGCTGCAAGTGGTCTCCAAGTAGCTGAACATAACCCTTTCCAGTCAATGATCGGTTCAGTTGGACCAGAGGACCCAGTCCATTCCATGTAAATACAGCCCACACCATTATGGAGCCACCACCCGCACAGTTCCTTGTTTACAACTTGTGTCAATGGATTCGTGGGGTCTACGCCACACTAGAATCCTACCATCAGTTCTTACCGACTGAAATCGGGGCTCATCTGAACAAGCCACGGTTTTCCAGTCATCTAGGGTCCAACCAATATGGTCACGAGCCCAGGAGAGGCACTGCAGGCGATGTGGTGCTCTTAGTAAAGGCACTCGAGTCGGTCTTCTGCTGGCATAGCCCAGTACAGCCAAAGTTCGNTCGTGCTGTTAGTAAAGGCACTCGAGTCGGTCTTCTGCTGGCATAGCCCAGTACAGCCAAAGTTCGCCGCACTGTCCTAACGGACACGTCCGTGGTACGTCCCACATTGATTCCTGCGGTTATTTCACGCAGTGTTGCTTGTCTGTTAACACTGACCATTCTGCGCACACGTCGTTCGTCTCGGTCATTAAGTGCAGGCGGCAGGCCACTGCGTTGTCCATGGTGGGAGGTTATGCCTGAAATTAGGTATACTCGGCACACTCTTGACACCGTGGATCTCGGAATGTTGAATTCCCTAACCATTTCAGAAATGGAATGTCCCATGCGTCTAGCTCCAACTACTATTCCGCGTTCAAAGTCTGTCAATTCCCGTCGTGCGGCCATAATCACGTCAGAAACCATTTCACATGAATCACTTGACTACAAATGAAAGCCCAACCAATGCACTGCCCATTTATACATTTTGTACGCGATACTACTGCAATTTGTATATTCGAATATGGCTACCCCATGACTTTTGTCACCTCTGTGTATGTGAAAGGAAATTTACAGGAAATAATTGTTCTTTAGTCGAGAAATATATGTTAGACGCACGAAGGTCTACAATGTAACTCAGTGTTTACAGTTTGGGGTTGTGATCTCCTACAAAAGTGACTTCGTACACATAATCAGTACGTTAATTTTGTCGATTCAAGTGTTATTAAGGCTGTGTCCAAANCCTACAAAAGTGACTTCGTACACATAATCAGTACGTTAATTTTGTCGATTCAAGTGTTATTAAGGCTGTGTCCAAACCTAGGAATGCACTTATGTATATAAGAATACTCCACTCGGATCGATACTTGATACATTCCGACAGGCATACTAGTTTACATCCGCTACAGCAACTAGCCAGATGATAAGGTTCTGAACAACCATTTTGACGGAAAACAAATATTGAATCTGTGCTGGAACGTAGGAGCATAGATCAACCTAATAGGAGCTGTAGTTGAAAAGCGCATGATAATGAAAGTGTTGTTATTAACCAATCATAGACATTTTGTCAAGAAATGAATCTAAAATGTATTATAAAAACTTATAAAAACTAGAGGTAAATTTTATTTTAATACTAATAATAATACAAAAATAATAAATATTCGATTTATTTATTAACTTTTACTCTCATCCATGCCTTGGCATGTAAAAAATTGACAGTGTTCTTAATGCACTGCATATTAACTATAAATTCATTCCCACACCCGGTTTATAACAAATCACGAAGAAAACTGGTTATGTTTATCCCGGCTCTTCTATATCATTAAAGGTTTAAGAGTACACGTTGTTAAGAACATTTCTCAGTGACTTTCTTCGAAAGTTAATGCCTCCATACAACTTTTTAGAGAAAGAAATATTAGCAATAACAATTATAAACTACATATAAATCGCTTTTCAAAATAGTAGCCTATGGGCTGTAAGGGCGCGAGACGTACACACATTCGTTCCCCCCGTGTACGTGCGTAAGTCATTTCCCGAGACATGTATAACATTTACGTACTTAGACGAATGCGAACGCTGTGTGAGTGTGCATCTCACTAAGGGGAAAACGTTATGCATACTTTGGGAAAAGGACATTGATGATCACGTATAAGGCTCAACTCTAACGGACGTTTTTTTAAAGCGACAATACAATTGTCGTCTCTATAAGATCCATGTTTACAATAATTATTTACATTAGTGGTTATATTGTCTGTAAAGCTGGCAGCTATGTGTGTTTACAGTTACACGAGTGTAACTCAGGACATCATTTATATTCTAAACTGAAACTTCGAACTCATAACAGTGCGAAAAACGTTGACATTGAAGTTATCAGTCATGTTAACACTAACGAACGCATAAAAACTAGACATAACAAAGATAATCGCAATATTATACTTCAGAATACATGACAAAATATAACATTTTTCTACACGAAACATCGGTTNATAACAAAGATAATCGCAATATTATACTTCAGAATACATGACAAAATATAACATTTTTCTACACGAAACATCGGTTCAATGCAATGACTCCGTGCCAATCGCTTATAGTTACGCTAAGTTTACAATTAAAAAAATGATGCATTAAGAACTATGCAATAAGCGCTTATCTGTCACACGGAAACACGTCTTCTGTATTTTAAATTTCCTATATTGTTTTAATTCTTAGTTTTAGTCAATGGAAACAGGCGGCAAACCTGTCATGTTTGCCATTGTTCCTAACCTAACTTTGCATATCACAACAATATTTAAGCACATCATCCTTCAAAACCGACATTTTCTATTAGAGAAGCTAATTTTTGTGAATAAATATAATCGTTACCATGTGCACACANAATCCTTCAAAACCGACATTTTCTATTAGAGAAGCTAATTTTTGTGAATAAATATAATCGTTACCATGTGCACACACTCTACGTTTAAAATTCTTTATACTTGCATTGCTCTAAATATCCGTTTCCCGCCAACAACGCCGTCTGCAGTGTTCTGAGTGGTTGTCGCGTCACAAATTTCAATTGATATATAAAATATAACTATTTCTTTCAACGCTTAAGGAAATCCCTACAACGCACACGACCTGCAAAGTTACATTGGAAACCAATACATGAGGTAACAAATTTTCGTTTCTTCTGCACACGTCTTACCTCCTAATTTAACGCTTACATTTTTTATTGTAAACCCAGCTTTACTTCAGATTTCGCAGCTTACGCTAAATTATAACGCATAGGTGTGTTTAAACGCAGTTGAATCAAATAATTTCTCTGTTCATAGTGTACAGTTGTTACTAAGAAGAACATAAATTATTTGTAGATATATTCGCTGTGTAAAAAATATTTAATGTATTCTGGAATGTTTGCCATCTCCTAGCCTACAGATGGATAACGATAAAAATTTGAATTATTTGTGACAGTAGTGGCATTCTTGTGTGTTAACTTTGGGGCATCTTATTTTTTCCTAAAAAGTATTTGTGTTCTCTGTATTTCATGTTTTGTTGAATGAATAAATACTTTCTCATTAACGATCACTCATTTTGTTTGCACGATTATACTATACGAACAAAATATGTTTTATTACATGTAATATATTCTTCATAACGAGGAGTGTTAAGTCATACAGCAGATTTAGTTTCGATTCGTTCATCGTGGGTATTTTCTCTGCTTTACTAGCATTCCCCTACCACTTAACAGTGTTAATTTAAATATGTTAATAAGATACTAGCTGTATGTAGTGTATTATATTTTCAAATCAGTATATCATTCGATATTTAAAAAAAAGATTTATGAAGTTTTGGTGCCTACATTTGCGAGAGGCTTGCGTGGTTTGAGCCGGCACTACACGATACCCAATTTATGCTACCTTCTGTTATACTCGTGGGCACAACAGAAGGCATACACGTTTTTATAGCAGAAGAGAAGAAAGAACGCATCAGTTCATACCCACACATTACCTAAAGTGCTAACAGAAAATTGTAAATGGCAGGCAGAACAATTCGCTGGGGAGCAGGGGTACAATTGCAACCAAAATTTAACTTATATCTAGGCGCTTTGTGGTGCATCCAGAAGTACGAAGATCGTCTCTTTCCCCTGGCGACTGTATTTATTTATGTTTCTAAGTATGAGTACTATTAATGTATGGAACAGGATATACGTAACGGCGCTGCTTATGTATGTACGACGGACATTTACGACACTCATTAAAACATTAGCGAATTATTTAAACAGGGGAGTAACCAGGAATCTACTATTTTAGGGGGTAGGGTGGGAGATTTCATATCTATTTTGGACACAAAATACAAATGCTGTAATATTACAAATTAATAGTTAAATTATTATTAATAATCAATGGGCTAATGTATATAGTATACCACAAAATGCTATCATCATCCTTCGTGTTCAAGGGGGATCACACATTTCTTATATTAAAATGAAATAAAAGTTGTCATTTTATTTTGGAATATTTTAATTTAATTTCAGGGAGGGGGGGGGGTACGCCCCGATATCACTCCCCTTCCCGGCTAATCCTGAGTATTTACAAATGTATCTTTAATGAGCATAATAATCATACTTTTACTTTCCGTAATTTAACAAGGGTTTTAACGGTTAGAAGGCCAATATAAGGCAAAACTATCAAAATATTAAACTGAAGACTCTTGTGTGTGTTCCTGTTAACATTACTATTGCTACACAGCTCAAACTATCTTCTTTAGAAACCAATCGAATTTATTAGCAAACAACTACAGCTAGTCGATTGCACTGTGCTGTTACATACGTATTATTGCTTCTAGAGGAAGTGATTAAGGAAATAAACGTTTTCGAACAATAACATAAATAGGAATAATGTATCTCATAAAAACTGTTGTTACACTNGTGATTAAGGAAATAAACGTTTTCGAACAATAACATAAATAGGAATAATGTATCTCATAAAAACTGTTGTTACACTTCGGAAACTTTNAAGTGATTAAGGAAATAAACGTTTTCGAACAATAACATAAATAGGAATAATGTATCTCATAAAAACTGTTGTTACACTTCGGAAACTTTAACTCTAAAGTCTAACATTATGTGGCGCAGACCTGCGCACCAACAACATTTATGGTGTACTTTATAAAGTAGTTTTTATTTTTTAAATTGTGATCGTGTTGGTAATTTTCAACGTTTCCCGTTACTTGCGTAAATGAAGTGGTCATCATTAAGCCTAGTCCACAAAATAGCTTTTCCAGGGTCACCTAACTGCGCGCACGTGACTCTCTGAAGTCACACAGGCCACGGTTCTAATGTCCCAAGATCATTCATTCACCAACTTCAACTTACCTCGGCGGACCAGTGGACGTTTCCCCCAAGTTGTTTACATTTTAGCGCGCGCAAACGGTAAAGGTGGATAATGCTGTATTGATACCGGGGCGTGAAGATTGCAAAATGAAAAAGCTACAGAGGCATCATTGTCAATGACGTACATAGGAGTTAGTCTCGAAACGTAGCCGTAGCCGCGAAAACGAAACTGTATTAAATAAAAACCCAAAAAGTACGTGCTCGAACAAAAAAGGAACAACCAAATAGAGTCCAATTAAAGCAAAATTAAAAAATACTCAACCACACATCTTGAATTGAGAATGTAAGTAAATTAAGTTGCAAAAATTGCAATATATAAATAATCGCATTCGATTTATTGGCGAGCCAAATTTAATGCACCGCCAGTGTCTGCGGACGTCGTTATTGTTGTGACATGAGTTCGCGGGCCATTGGACCTCGGAAAAGCTGTTGTGGACAAGGCTTTATCGTCATCATCGCGGTTCGTGCAACCTCACGATTGGTCGACTGGTTCCTCGCGTGCGATTCCAGAATCGCAGGTTCGCTTACGTAGCCAGCAGTGCACCGTTGGAAGCGCAGGCCGGTCATTCCAGGTCCAGATAACGGCCGAGTGAATACAGGCACGTGTTTACGTCCAGCACAGTAGGACACGGTCGGCTGTGGCTGGAAAGAGATAACCCCCCACCCCCCCCACAATCACAACTTTGACGGTTTGCCAGCACCCACGTCATCGATTACTGTCCGCCGCCGGCGCAATCGTTCAATCAACCGGCACAATCCGCTTCGTGAGATGGACCCGCCGCTGTTGAGTCGACTGACGTGTGTGTGTGTGTGTGAGTGCGGTGGGGAAACTACAAACGAGATATGCCAGCCGTAGCATGGGCATAGCCACGAATTCAGTCAGTGTGTGGCACATATCTGTGAGGGATCGACGTCTTAAGGCTGTCACCTGGTTGAGCATTTGTTATAGGGAAATATATATTAATGAAACTAGGTTTTTTGAAGCCAATTTTGAAGATATAAACTTGAAACAAAAACCAAGTGTGAGAAATGATACTCTCAAGCTCAGTATCAAGGTAAATTTAACATTTTCCCCCAGTAATTTGTTTATTTAATTATTACGTTTATTTTTCCAGGAAAAAATATAAACATTAATGTTTCAAAAGGATCTGATAGCAAAAAAGGCACCTATTTTTCTGCTCAAAAAAGTTCCAAGAAGTACATGTCATATAAAACGAATATCATTAAAACGTATTTTCCTATACCAAATTATCTACCAGGCAACAACCTTAATAAAAATGAAATAACTAAATATGATTTTTAATTGATCACACAGCAATTTATTTACAACATTACACTAGCTATCTCAACTATTACTCTTGTTATTCTCAGTGAGCGCAATATTTAATGTCTTTCTCAATTATAATTGAAGTCATTTTCAATGTATCTGTATTGGCTACTGTCACTTAGTTCACACGCATTATTTACACATTTTTAATCTGTCTATAGTCTATTCGCGCTTTCTTCACACTTTTTTAATCTAACATTTGAAAAATCACCATTTATTATATGACGTGTATGGTTGTTTCCTTAATATGTCACGTATGGTGTCACAAGCGTTTCATACTTGTGTTGACATACAAGTACCTTATTTTTGGTTAAATTCAACTTTTACTTATCTTTAAATGGTATTTCATTTATAACAAATATCAATTAAAAAAAACAGGGAGAAAATGGGTGTGTTGGTAATGCTTAGCAAGAAATAGTTCTCATGCAAAATTATATTACACTGAGTGCGCACGAATGCGGCGCGTTGTCCCTTTGGTGTAATATTCTCGTCTCCGTTAAGCTTTGTTTGCATGAGGCGGAAAAATATCGTGGAAGTAGAGCTTCAGAAAAGTTGAAAGTAACCGCGAAAGGACTAAATTGCCATCGTACCAAATGCCTGTCAAACTCATGCATCCAGTTCAATAGTCCCACCCGTCAGTCTCACTCTCCGCTCTGCCGATGCACGCAGTCTGCACTCTTCACTCCCGCCGCCAATCGATGCTCTGCTGGCTCGCCGTCTTCGCACACCTGTCGCATCATCCTCCAAACTGTTGGCTCGTTTTTTTTTCTAACTACCCTAATAACTAAGTGTTAAGTGTTGTACTGGGGGTAGGTCTGGACTTACTGTGTTGCGTCTCAGGGCTAAGCCCCATACGCCTACATGGGAGGGAATTTAGGAAAGGAGGCGTGCATCGTGGCAAAGAGGGATAAAGCAGCCATGGCCAGGTTTGTGGCCATGACTGTATCCCTGAGTGTGGAATAGCTGAGCTATTTCTAAGAAGGGAGAGGGGAAAAACCTGCATAGACACAGTAAAAACCCTCTCAACAGGAAAGAATTTCAAAACTTTATCATGCATTAAAAATGCTAAAGGAGGCAGCAGGTATGGGTAACATGGTATTTAATGTGGGTAATGAAACTCTAGAAGAGAAAGTCTCTGTGGGCGCAAGCGCCCTAGAGGGGAGACTGCTGTCAATATTTCTACGCAGGCGCACCTGCACAATAATATTGGCAGTAGCTGTAAAATGCAGGGCCCCCCTGCTTCTCGCAGTGGAAGTCGGCAGCTCAGCCATGGCACCTACACCATCTTCACTCTTCCGCGTAGACATCAGGATCTCCACGCCGTGGGTAAAGGTGGGGAGCGCGCAGTAGGGGGGCCACCCCCTCCCTCTTCCTCCAAAATAATCCGTCGGTCGGGGTGAGCTCTGGCTCGGCGGGACATCCAGGATCTACCAGGCTGGAGGCGAATGCAGCTGGCCCAGGAGTGGAGGCTGACATCGAAGCTTCCGAGGTCCGGCGCATTCCATGGCCATTCCTCGCGCATCAGCAGTCAGCAGCTCGCAGAATCCAGCAGTGAGGTTCGCTACACTTCGCACGTTTAAGCACCTCGAGATCCCCCTCTCCGCCTTGATCGTTGAGCTGCCTCCCGCCGACGCGCTTCGCCAACTCGTACTGAGCCGCCCAGGTNGATCCCCTATCCTCCACCTGGGGACGCGACGAGTTGCGGAATAGTCGCCGCAACCTAGCTGCTGCAGTCCCGCCGCACTCGCAGAAGCCCTCGGCCTTCGCTGGTCCCATGGGGCGGGTAGATCCCGGTGTCGGAGCAGCCACGAACACGATGTCCATCCCTTAGCATCCCGGACTCGTCTGTTGGCTCGGGGGCCCGGCGTGACTTAAAATAGTATCGGTGGCCCTGATCTGGAAGGTTCCCCGCACCCCGAGTCACACAGGGAGAGGCAAGGACAATGAACCAGAACACTCTTTCAAGTTAACGGCCGAAATGCAATCCGTTAGAAGTCAGGAGCGCACGAGTCACGATAGGCTTATCGCAGCGGCATGTGGCGGCTTTCCTTTGTTGATCGCCGTGGACTTCTTGGATTACAGCTAGCTTGACCGTCACACATTTATTCCCTTTCACGGAAATGGAAGCGTTGGGAATTGATAAGTCTTCTTATGTTCTTCAATACCTGTTCATTTATGAATGTGTTCCATTGGAGGTAGAATATGGAGTTATTTGCATTGATTGAATCTGTGATACATAACTACTTCCGTGACACCTATCTGCATCCATGATACATATCCGCATTCGTGATACCTATCCGCGTCCATGATGCCTATCCGTATCTGTAATACCTATCCATGTCCGTGACACGTATTTATATATGTGATACCTATCCACGCCCATGGTATGTATCAGCTCCTGTGATACCTGCCCGTGTCCGTAGCACCTATCCGCGTCCGTGATGCCTATCCAGGCCCGTGATACAATCTGCCCTATCCGTGTCCATGATACATATCGTTACAAGATGCCTGAGGGGCGTATCTGAGTTCGTGAGAGTTGGAGGTCTTAAGAAAAAGAAAATAACTAAAATTGATTTTAATTTATTTATTTACACCGTTATTATTTACAGTTTTAATCTATCTATCTCCATTATTACTCTTTTTATTCCTCAAAGAACGCAGTATTTAATGTCTATCTCAACTCTGATTAAAGTCCTTCACTATCTCTATTTGATTATAGTCAATTAACTCACACCCATTATTAACACTTCTTCAGTCTGTATTTCGCCATACATGTATTTCACTCACGCAATAGTCCAGTCTGCCAGTCGCACCCTTCACTACGCCGATGCTCGCAGTCACAAATTTTTCTTCAGCTGGTCACTTCTTTCTTGACCTTCGTTGCTCTTGTGGCTCGTCTTCTATCGCTCAAGGTCGCGTAATCGCCTAAACTCCCGTCTCATAAAAACTGCCAACTCGGAGGCCCGACACGTTTTTATAGTATCAGCAGCCAAGATCTGGAATATTCCCGTCACGCTGAGAGAGGCAAGGACGATAAAAACCAAAACATTCTGCAGATGATTGCGGAAATTATATCCGCCGAAGGTCAGGAGCGTGCGAGCCGCAAAATATTTTCATAGTGGCATGCAGAAGAATGCGCTGCGTCAAGCATTTAAACTAGAAACCCTGGCAGGATAATCGCTCGCTTGTCATTCAAACATTCCTCCGTGACTCGTAACCCACTATCATATCACTTCTCTGTCCTTCTCTTCCAGCCGGTCGTACAAACAGTGAGCGCATAACAATATCTACACTTGTGATACCCGCGTGTATGTCATTGACACTGCACTATTTTTTCGTGATTCAAGTTGAACTTTGCTCCTTTGTACTACAGTCACGGTTTACATTTTACAAGAAGGGTTTGTCTTCAAATTCTGACTTTATAAGTGTTTATCTGAAAGTGCAGCAGACTGTCGCCGGGAGTTTTGGGCGAGTGCCGCGGTGTCTTTTTACCGCCTGCGAAAGGAAATCAGCATCTGATCGCCAGGCTGGCCGGGTGGAGATGGCGCCTTGTTCGCTCGCGGGCTGGCCAGGGGATGCCACTTAATCCTCGGGCGGCCGGGAGACGTGGAGTCCAGTCCTCCAGGGGAGCTAAGCCGCTTGCCGGGACCACGTCCCACCCTCCCCTTACTCCTCCACGCGCGAGGTCTCGGTGGCTGGCGCCCCTCCGATCTCGCCGACCGGGGACAGGGGTTTGTGGCGGACCCTACATGCCGTGATGCCACGCACCTTTCTGAATTAGGGTTCAAGTGTTCGCCGTCTATACTCCTGCCCGCTTGCACGACGAAGCACCTCTCGGGACGGCAGTTTTGTTAGGAGACGATCTGTATGCTTAATACACATCGTGAAAAGATGGACGGGGAATAGTAATAAGTCATTAGATGATTTTGGTTGATGATGATGACGACGATGGACGTATTTTAACAATTTTGGAAGATATATCTGTTGACTTCACCTGCTGGCCAATGTCATTCCACATATGTGATATCCTCTTGGTGTCGTGACATTGATTCATTGAACAATCACATAATATAGGCCTGACCTACACAACAATGTCAAATGTTCCCGCATCCATCACCAACAAATTAAATCACAACAATCAGAGGGACCGCAATGGCTGAGCGGTTAACCTGCTCACCTCTCTCCAAGGCGAACCGGGTTCAGTCCCCGGCCGGGTCACTCCCGTATTTTAGCATGGACGATGCCGCGGGTTTCCTCGGGGATCTCCCGTTTCCCCCGCCCTTTCAATCCGGTGCCGTTCCATTTTCACCTAAATCACCCTTATCAGCTCTCAGACCTCACTGTTAAGAGCCGCCCAAATCTCTTCACTCGCAAATATCTGGGAGTGAGATTAACTCACAAGAACTTTTGAGAAGATAAAATCAAATCGTTGGATAAAAGTCTTTACAAAACATGTATTATTTGGATATTACATTGGCTGTGCTGCTGAGTTGGAGTTTTTTTATGGATCTTTAAAGTAATATCGTATTTTCGGTTCAAAATCAAACTGATGTCGATTATGCCAAGCAAATCCATAAAATAGGAAGAGTACTGTCCCAATAATTAACACTGTCATGTTTTTTTGGAGGCAAGAAATGGCTCTCAGAGGCCACCGAGTTTAAAGGAAAATCCACTTTGCAGAAGAACCCGAAATAAGCTAAGGCAATTTCCGCCCACTTCTCCGATTTTGAGTTCAAGGATACAACTTGAAAAATTTGCTAACCGTCCCTGGAGGAACAAGTACATCAGTTCCAAAATTCGCAAAGAAACGTGTGTACAACACTTTAATCCTCGCAAAAGCAGTTCACTCGACCAATGAAGCATAATGTTTCACTAAGCTGATGAAACTGCAGATATTTCCGATGTGGAGAAAGTGTCCTCTGTGTCAGATATGTTGACCTAAATGAACTGAGGTTGAGAGNCTAAGGCAATTTCCGCCCACTTCTCCGATTTTGAGTTCAAGGATACAACTTGAAAAATTTGCTAACCGTCCCTGGATGAACAAGTACATCAGTTCCAAAATTCGCAAAGAAACGTGTGTACAACACTTTAATCCTCGCAAAAGCAGTTCACTCGACCAATGAAGCATAATGTTTCACTAAGCTGATGAGACTGCAGATATTTCCGATGTGGAGAAAGTGTCCTCTGTGTCAGATATGTTGACCTAAATGAACTGAGGTTGAGAGNGACTGCAGATATTTCCGATGTGGAGAAAGTGTCCTCTGTGTCAGATATGTTGACCTAAATGAACTGAGGTTGAGAGAGGAATTCCTGCGTTCTCTACTCAAGTCAGTCGAGTAGAGGGCGCGGTGGGGCAGAGTTCAGACTACTCGCCTTCCGCCCGGGCGAACAGGGTTCGATTCCTCGCGTTGTCGCTCCCGGATTTTCGCACGTGGGAATCGTCCCGCTGGTCGGCGGGTTTTCCCGGGGATCTCCTGTTTCCCCCGCCCTTGCATTCCGGCACTGCTCCATGCTCACCTCTCAAGACCGCCCAAATCTCTGAATTCAATCGAGTGAGTACCTTCGTGAAATCCNGGTTTGAAGAACATTCTGGACAATTCCAGCGAATGATTTGGCCACCAAGATCGCCCGACATGAATCCCATCTAACACTTATGGGTCATCGTCGAGAGGTCAGTTCGTGCACAAACTCCTACACCGGCAACACTTTCGCAATTATGGACGTCTATAGAGGCAGCATGGCTCGATATTTCTGCCGGGGACTTCCAAGGACTTGTTGAGTCCATGCAACGTTGAGTTGCTGCACTTCGCCGGGCAAAAGGAGGTCCGACACGATATTAGGAGGTATCTCATGACTTTTGTAGCCTCAGTGTTTATTTAATAAAAGCGTGAGTCTGCTGGAGAAAAACCCCCCGTAAGCTGTAAGGACACGCTGATGTCGCGTCTCGCAAAATTTCTTACTCCCGCGTATGGACCACGTACCGACCAAGGCAGATAGAGGGGCACGTTCTCGGTGGAAAGTGTCCCACTTCCAGAAATTACTTATATCTTATATATTTAAAGTACAAGAATGTTCTACGCCTCGTTAACACACGTAACTTCCGTTTATTGGTGCCCATGAGTTTTCCAGTTGTAGTTGCTGCTCTACCACGGTACGGCACAGACGGCGTCTAGAAGACTTTTATTAGTGAACTTGTTTTGCTACGGGACTCAAGCCTCACGTGAGTCACAATTTTAATAATTTCACGCTGTTGCCTTACTTAGCCCCGGTGGTCCTATTCACTCAATGTCATTGCTCACCGGGAATTTTTACTGAGCTGGTTAAAGGCGTCATTCGTGAAGAGGAGGTTATGAAGAAATGAACATTTATTGTGCTTCTCGATAGCGGTAATAAATGATTCACAGAACTTATTGCACGCGTTCTCCTTTTGTGACGTTACAAAATCAAACACGTTCATGTCCGTTGACCACAAGTCAATGTTGGGGACATACGCATGAAGACGCGAATCGATTTACCTCATATTTTTTACACTATGCTTTGGTTGTCACCTCTGCGCTGGGATGCAGCTCTTCTTATGCTATAAAGAATGGTCCTGAACTACAGGTACCAACACTGTGAGGTGATTACCTATGCAAAATGGGATGGAAAACATTGTACGAACAATGTCGTACAGTAACTCGTAAGGGAGATAACCACCCCTGAAAATCGATATTTACAATGGTTCTACCGGAATAATGTTATCTTTAACTAAGACCTGAAACCTTCGAACAGTTGTGGCGTACTATCATCCCCTACATTGAGACATTAGAGGGTGGTATGTTATTATCCTACCAGTGTAACTTGAAAGTGTTTCAGACGCTCTGAGAGGAATTATGTAAAGTTATATAATACATGTAGACCTATCCTTCCACCATATCAAGTGCATGTAACATCGACAGCTGATGCAAGTAAATAACGGGCCTTCGCAAATGGAATACGAAAAATGAACTACTTACCTCGGAAACCCAAAGTAAAGGTGGGACTAGAGGCATATATTTTAATTTCACTTTTGAAATGGCCTAATTTGTCTTGAAAATGTATTGAATCTAATGATTACGTGAAGTTTATTGCATGCCACAAGTGTATATGCTAGCATACTTATCTTAAAACTGTTTGCTAAGACAATAGGCAACTGACACTTTTAATCGAGCGTTTGTTTATTCGTTATAATACGCGAAGTTGAAACTAGCAGGTGTGATGGTTAAAATACTCTATTACAGCAGTGGTATAGTCCATACTGTATAAGAAGGCCACTTTCTGACAGGTCTGCGAAAGTAGCGCCACTGTTTACATCTGACTATGTATCCTTCCGCCATCAGCTGGTCTGTCAAGTCGGGGCTGTATTTTTTATCAACACGCTGTCAGCTAATCCACTTGCCATTNGCTGGTCCGTCAAGTCGGGGCTGTATTTTTTATCAACACGCTGTCAGCTAATCCACTTGCCATTGTACTGTATGCTAAACAAATTTTAAGACTGACGCCTGTCTAAAAAAATAAGTACGTTATAAAAGTAAAAATATAAAATGTTGCAAATAATTAAATATTTGCTAACTCTTTTTTAATTTGTCCAAGATAGTGAATTTGCGTTAACATTTGTGAGATGGTCTGTTGTATCTATTATCACACTTTGGACGTTATAGCTAATATATTCGAGTTGGAAATATGTGACGTGGAATAACGTTAGAATGGCTTAAAAACTACTCACGCGAGTCTCACTTTCAACGGAAAAAGGAGATGGGTTTCGAGATAACAATATGGCGAATAATTTACGTAGACGAACGATTACCGGCCGAATATAAATTACATGTACTCCAAATCGTTGTACATGAAATATATGTTACTTTAAAAATTATGCAGAGCTCGTGGAAAAATATAACTATTGGCATCTGTTTGTAAATGCGTTAAATATCTTTCAGGAAAGCATTTAATTTCTGGCTGGTAATAACTCGCATAATATCCGACAGATGGCGCGCACAGCACGTCATGGCAAAGTTTGAGCCGCTATTTTTGGATAACAGATAGCGTATTTTTTAAAGTTGATTGTTCTTATATTATGGGCTGGAAATATATTTCAAATTCGTGTCGTTTCGTCAAATTATTAGAAAAAATAATTCAACAATATTATGCAATATTTCTGTATTCTTTCGGAATTAATATCAAGGACGTGTTGAAAGCGATGTTGGAGAGGGATGATACGACGTGAAAAAGCTTTCTGAAGTTAGCACTACTTCAGAAAACTTTTCCACGTCGTATCGTTCTATTGTACATTTCATTTTGAACACCTATACATAACAACATTATCACGAAGTTTAGTTTTTAATACTAACAACCATTGTTTTGTGACCTTGTAAAAACATTTAGTAATAAATCTAAGAACTCTTTCTTATCCACGTATTTTCTGATGTGCGTCGGCAGTGCACTCAGAATAGCCAACGTAATTTTAACTTTTGTTCGTTCGTGCATCAGCTGATACAGGATTTTGTAAATGGCACTTTGTTTGTTTCGTATACTTCAAGTTGCCACTCACTGACTGTCAGAAAGTGGCCTTCTTATACCGTATGGACCATTATTTAGTAATGTAAACGAGAAAAAGACACATAAAAAATGGCATAATGATTAGTTGTATATTTCCAGAAGATTCGTTTGTATTTTACAATGGCAAAGAAACGTACAATTCTGCAACTTACGAAATGAAAAAATACTCAGCTGTTGCAAATTGCAGAAATAATATGTATAATGTACACACCTCATTTTTCTATTTTTTTTTTACAGTGTTTAACACAGTTAAACCATGCGCGCGTGTATATTAAAACAAACATGATGATAGCCACGGCAACTCCATGCACTTATTGCCTTGTGTCACACAATGGCCACGAAAANATATTAAAACAAACATGATGATAGCCACGGCAACTCCATGCACTTATTGCCTTGTGTCACACAATGGCCACGAAAACGTATATCAACAAACTACATAAATACGCAATTCCTATTGGCTACACGGTTGCGCGGATACGGAAGAGGTAGGAGTTGCCCAGCTTTCTTACGTGTATCCGTACGTTATCACTTTTTACATGTAGGTTGAACACGGACTGTGTTGCGTGCTCCGTTTCCGTAATCCGTAATCCGTGTCCGTGTCATTGTAGAACGAGCCTTAGAGATACACTTTATTTATTATTTATTAATACTCATTTTGTATTAAATTTATTATTACACATCACCATTGTCATTTGTATACATGTTTAAGCACTAGTAATGATTGTAAAAAATACGCTGCCACCGCCGGGAATCGATCCTGGACCTAGCGGCGTGAATCATCCAGTATATATAACAGTTACGCGTATTGTAAACTAAATGAAGTTTGAGTAATCATAAACATGAACAATGCATAATTAAATATACATTTATTTAAATTATGAAGTAAATGTAGCATAAACAGGAAAATAATATTATAAAATGTTCCTTCATTAGATATAAGATAATAAGTTTAAAAAGGATTAAAACAGTTATAAGTGCAATATTAATATTAATAAATTAGAAATAAAAAAGGTTTTCAAACCTAACTTAATTTTTCTTATAAATAAGACTATTATCAACATCCAGCTCTAAAAAGTTATGTGTTTTAGTCCAATTACTCAGTTGTACAATATCTGTGCATATTAGTGGTGGTTGGGGTAAATATTTCGTCGTCTCTTCTGCTTTGTTTCCAAGCGATGCTTAAAGAGAATATAATTTCGTACATTTACTTATACATTCTTTACATATAGACGAATTTTCATCTCTAGTTTCCTTAGGAATAAATAAATATCTTTATTTTCTTTTGTGGTTCAAATGTATTAGCTAATACTATTTCTGGATTGTGTGATAATAATTTTATATGCATAATAAATACTTTATTTATGCAGAATTTATATATTTTAGATTTATTATTAAGTATCTTATCCATATTAGGTAAATTTAAATATAAAATATGATTGTCTTTATTCGTTTATCTCTACCACAATCACGTAATACTTTAATCCTGCATTTATTGTTATAGGCATGTGTTTCGGCTTTTATATTATGAGAACCTTCATTCCTCGTTTCGCAAGCTGCTCTGCAGTTCATGGGTTCCAGTTTCTCTGGCACACCAACAAAAATAATTTATTTTATATTTTCGGTAACATGCGAAGTTGAAACTACTCGCGCAAAAACTCCTCGTTACAGTATTTTAATGAAAAGAATACAGGCATAACGTACTGGTTCTTTTTTCCCGTATAAATCACACATTATGCAAGAGATACAAATATATTAAAATTTATTTACCGACCCTGCCAGGATTCGAACCTGGAATCTTCTGATCCGTAGTCAGACGCGTTATCCGTTGCGCCACAGGGCCGCTGTAGAAACTCTGATCATACCATTACATTTCAGGTTATTCCTACCATCTTGCAACTTTTGTGAACATAAAAATAAGAGAGTATTTTCGACAGCACTAGGAACAACACTCTCCTGAGAAGACACGTGGAAATAGGAAAACGTTTCATGGACTTGTTATTTTAATGCGCATCGTGATAAGAAAAAATTTGAACAATTCTTGTTGGGAATTTCTTAAACTAATCAGTAATGTTGCTGTACAACACCATTACAATTTTCTGTGTACGTGCGCGTACATCCAGCAGCTCGGCAGTTGCAGTCAACAAGCGAGAAGCGAGGATTGATATGAGTTGTTTGCGGTGCCACACAGATTTTGTGCTTTATTTCTGTATGCGCCCGCAAGAATAAGAACTACTTATTTCTTGTCAGCTGTCACTAGTAAAAAAATTAATAAACGCGGTAGAGTTTTAAATGTTTGATAAAGATTTAGAAACAATTATTTATGCCATGTATTGCAAATAATACCGTTGGCCATTTCTAAATGGAACTTATGGCAAACGTAGTGAATTCCAAGATGGCGGGACCTGATCCCCATTAAGATCTACTTTTCTCCTAATTTGTATCCTCCCGCCATATGTAAATTTTACATTGTCACGAGCCTAATGACTTTATTCACGCGTCACTCAAGTGAAAACGTGAAATTGTTAGGGACCTTAATGTCTTACTAATATGCAAATTCGTGTTGTAATATGTGTAAAGCAAGCAACTAATTTAAACATTACACTCGCAATACAACGTCAAGATTTGGAATTATTTTTATTAATTTGCTGGCAACCTGTATGCCAGCGTGTATTAGGTCCCGTCCACAGTCGACATGGCGCACATAACATGAATAACATAAATAAGTAAATATATGTAGGTGAGATTGCAACGTAATTGGACTGACGCCGATCTCTCACATGCCCCCGGAAGGCCGTGCTGTCACGAGACCGAGTTCCCATAACTCGTTTAGTGGGTTTGCAAAACGAGTTCGCAGCCCGACAGACTTGGGGTCTAATCACTCTGAGTCGGCGGCGGCCTGCCGTGTTCCTTTTTGAGCTGGGCTTCGGGACCGTATTTGTAACCACTGTTGCTATCTTAGTCAATCGACCTGTAGTTGTATCGGCGAGGGAGTGAAGCGCGCAGTCAGTTTCCCGACTGAAGCGATTGCAGTACCGTGGTGTCTGTAGAACATGTAGTGTTGTTTGCAAGTGGATAGTTAAACCTGTGTGTAGTTTGTCGGTGAGTCCCTACAACCCGAGTTGCTGCTCATCGACAACACTCGGTGTTAAGATGAGTATCTTGAGCCAAGTTTTTAACGGTGGCCAATGAGAATGTGAAACGTCATAAAAACTGCTGTAGCCAACTTATGCGTATGCAAATTCTTGTGCTGGTTGGTAAGACTAGGTTTTTTGTTTTACGTTAACGTCGATTGCAGACGAACGGTTTCCGCTTGTTATGCTTTGTAAGTAATGTTATGTAATCCAAGTCGACTGTGGACGGGGCCTTAAGACTGTTATGACCAGTGATTTTCCTTAAAGGTTTTGTGAACACAAGTGGGATGAAATTTGCAGACCTTCAGCCTGCGTGTGGCCACCAACTGAATTATCGGATTGAGATTATCTCAGAAGAGGGACGTGATCGTTCTTGCATTTAGCAGGCGCGCAGTCCAACAAAATGCAGGCCTAAAAGTATTTAAGTGTCTGCACGGTTTTGCTCAGTACCTGATGCAGCTACCCGCACAAAATTACGCATGTCCTGTGCTCTTACAATGAGCCGGTATTTCTTTGCTATCGAAATCTATAGGGTGGTGTTAATGGTTTTCGGCGCGAAGCATCGGACTATTACTGAACGAATACCATACCCTAAACAGTGCACACATCTGGATATTACATGTGCGTATCGGTGTTTTTGGGACGTACAAATAAGATACACAAGAACTTTAGAGAAAATGTAACAAGCATGACTGAAAGGTCATGCCGTAATTACTTTTAAGGTATGTTGAGCAAAATTAATTTAGAAAAAAATTATAGACTGCTATAAATGAATAATGCAAACAATTTCCTGATTTNGGTATGTTGAGCAAAATTAATTTAGAAAAAAATTATAGACTGCTATAAATGAATAATGCAAACAATTTCCTGATTTTAAGCAATTTTTAAAATGCCAAAACGTTTCATAGTGTGATTAAAATATTTATTGAAGTATCTTATTTTCAATTTGAATATCTCATTTCGGTGAGAAAGTTTTTATTATATGCATCCCCAAAACACTAAAAATGTTGAATTTGACATACCATTACACAAAAAATTTGCGGTCTAAAATTTTTCCTGCCAAGAATAGTACTTGTAAGTAATGTGTACAAGCTGAAAAGCATTTCGTACAAATATANGGTCTAAAATTTTTCCTGCCAAGAATAGTACTTGTAAGTAATGTGTACAAGCTGAAAAGCATTTCGTACAAATATATTGTATTGCATTGTATAGGGATTATTAACGTCCCCCGGAGCTATACCTGAAGGCGTATCAGGGGACGGCTTACAAACTAACACCCACGCCTTACCTGGGATTCGAATCCAGAACCTCCCGCACCCTAGACCGACTGCGCCACGGGAGGTTGGCATGTACAGATATAAAATAATGAAATTTTGGCGACCAGAATCCTTAATGTAAGACAAGGCTGCTGATGTAACTAAACCACATAGACACAAAAATGTTCGTGAAATAAATTAAGAAAATATTTTATCTGGTATAAATGTATTCAGTCGTGTTTATGAAAGCACCCTTTGTTGTAATAACTCATGGGTGAAAAGGGGGGGGGGGAGATTCAGAGGTTGGCGGAAGGGGAGAAATATTTTTATTTTTCCAAGATGAGCGAACGACAAAAGACAACGGACGCGGAAGGTAGGTTAATTAATTATTCGTGTCCTCCGCGGAGGGTTGGAGTGTGGAGAGGGGTAAGGGATGTTTGAAGTGTGGGGGGAGGGGATGTTTTAGATTCCTCGTGGGTCCCGGGGCATCACGTACACGACTCGGGACGGACCACGCCATGCGGAGGGGGGCTGGGGGGTGCTCCCTGGTTAAAGATGCAGCGAGCACTTGCTCGCAGAATCAACTCCAGACACTTTTTGTGCCTGCTCTCTCTATCTCTATCTCCGTCCTTCGACATCTCTCTCTCTATCTCCATCCCCAGCCCAGCCACGTCGTCACATTCTAGTCACGTGAAGCAACCGCACCGCCCCCTTCCTCCACCACCCAACGTATCAGCCGTGCCGAGGACGTCTCCTGTGGCCCCGGGGTGTCAGCGTGCCGTATATACAACACCCTCCTACCTAACCCCCCAACTCACCCCCTGTGCCTTCTTACATTCTTTGGTTTATTCCTTTCCTCGGACCTTCTTCGCCCGCCCTGGCACATAAATCCTTCCCGACGGTAGTAAATTCCGCATTTCGCAACGTATCATCCCCGGCGATGCGTGGCGCCCTGCGCCGAGAAATAAAGCTTTCTGCCCGGATGTTGAGTGAAGATTCACTTTACCTGTATACTACCACCTTAAAAAAAAAAANCGAGAAATAAAGCTTTCTGCCCGGATGTTGAGTGAAGATTCACTTTACCTGTATACTACCACCTTAAAAAAAAAAAATGTAACACGTATGCGTTTTAAAACTGCACGTTACTGTCAGTGTAACTTCCCTTCTTCAAGACAGNAAAAAAAAAAAATGTAACACGTATGCGTTTTAAAACTGCACGTTACTGTCAGTGTAACTTCCCTTCTTCAAGACAGTTCGTGGTGGAGAAGTATCCTATACCTAACGCTGTGGCGTTTGGGTTTAACTTATGAGCGTTCGTGAGGCTAAAACTACTATATATATATTTTTTTTTAGCATATTGCAATATTTATCGTGAAATAATAGCCCGAGAAAAGTATGAGAATAAAGGTAACAAAAGGATAAAATAAGTTACAAGAATTTTTTAAATTTATATAGAACGAAATAATTTGTGACGTATATTTCAATTAACTTGAAAACAAATTTATATTTTAAAAAAATTGCAGATTTCATGCTATATTTTCATTTATTTCCATTCCTCGGTCTTGAAGCGAAATCAATTCATTTCTGTGGAACCTGCTTTACACAGGCTTCATTAATCATCTGAAAGTGAGACATTTTTCTTGCCGGTAAGGGTTACGTTTTTCAGTCAATATTTTATTTATTAATTTCGAATAATTTCGTTTTNGAGACATTTTTCTTGCCGGTAAGGGTTACGTTTTTCAGTCAATATTTTATTTATTAATTTCGAATAATTTCGTTTTGATAAAAGCAAAATTTTTTCCGATGGGGTTTTTTTTGTCTGCAAAGCTTCGATCCGATGTCCTTTCGAGAATGATGTGAGTACCTGCTCCAGCAAGTGGTAACCTCGAATGATACACTGACATGCGGCACGGAATAGCAGTATGTATGGAACGGTATACACTGACATGCGGCACGGAATAGCAGTATGTATGGAACGGTAATAGTCGATGGCGCTGCCGCCGTACCGTTACGTCTTGGAAATGCTCAGACCTGTATCAGTTGTGCTCTGACATCGCGTGAGTGAGAAGCTGCTCGTCATAACATCGCACTGCAGCTCTTAGATTTCACGAACCCCAAAGGGATGGTATGTTACAGCAGCATAATGCACCGTGTCATCGGCCCAAGTTGTCCACAATCGGTTCGAGAGGAATTCTGAGAAAGTTTCAACGACTGCTGAGGCCACCTTCGTTCGCCCGATGTGAACCCCGTCGATCATTTATGGGACCTAGTGGTTAGGTCCATCCGCACCCACAATCCTGCACCGACAAACAGCAGTGAGCTGTGGTTAGTTGCCGAGATGGTGAGTCGACATCTCTCCATAGGTGTAGGCCTAATCGATGCCACAACGAGTTTCTGCACTTCGCCGTGCTAAAGGAGAGCTTACACGATACTAGACCTGTATCCCATGACTTTTGACATGTCAGTGTACTCGCACTTATCTCTTGAACGAAGTGTGTAATCTGAACCTGAAGCCATAAACAGATTCACGCTAGTAAATAGTAGTTCTTCTCGTGTTTTGGACCTTGATTATGATAATTATGAGCAGGTACCGTAATTATTTATTATTTAGGACTACAAAAATAATTTTGTGAGTCTACAACAAAAGTAGAGATAGATAGAGAGAGTGTGTGTGTCTGTGTGGAGAGAGAGAGAGATTTGGATAGCTCTTAACAACGAGGTCTTGAGAGCCGATGAGGGTGAAGTGAAGTGGAAACGGAGCAGCGCCGGAATGCAAGGACGGGGGAAACGGGATATACCCGAGAAAACGTGACGACCAGCGGCACCGTCCGGAACGATTCCCACCCCCGCCGGGAATCGAACCCAGTCCGCCTTGGTGAGAAACGAGCACTCTAGCAGTCCCCGAGAGAGGTGAAGGACATAACGGATCAGAGTATAAATTATGTAATTTATGGGGGCAAGTTAATTTTTATCGTTCGTGTCACGCATAAACAGTTATTGTGAGCCCAACTTTCAATGATTGAAAAACTGCTTTTAATATATCAACGAATGCTCACTTACAATACATGAGTGAACACTTTTATTTGCGTAACGTCAGTACAGCATATCGCTCTTCGTCGGTCTGTACTGGCGTAGCCATAAAAACAATGGTAGAGTTTTTTTTTTTTTTGCAAAATCTTTCCTCGTTTTTGTGATGAGCTTTTTCGCTCTCGCAGTAAAGCTCCCCAATTTCCAGCCTTTAACGAAATTCCTATCCAGTCCCCATCATTCTGTTTCAAATCTGGTTGCTGGAAAGTTGTTAACAGAAACGTGTTGATATTCAAAATTCATTTCCGATTCTATCCGAGACATTACTTTATTCAAAATATCGTTTTTTCCCATCCATCACAGTGGGTGATTGGAAAATAAAAGTTGACCGGTACTTTTAAAATATATTCCAAAGTTGCATTCTTTTATGAAGCAGAACTGCGACGACAGAATGAGAAATAACATTTTCCCCCGAAACGAAAATATGAATTTCAAAATGTGCTCTCCGGAAAATATGTCGTAATGTTCTTGTGAAGTAACTTCAATGACAGGTCACCTGTCCTAGAATGAACGGTTAGTGCTGCCATAATTCACTGACCAGCATGCCATAGTTGTCGTAAAAATCGACGAAACACTCGTATTAAATCATTATTTTACTCCAGCAACTGTTTCGTCAACTTCTCTATTCATACGTGTATGCTGACACTTGACCACTAGAATGAGTACTGTCGAGGTGATTGGTCACTTGCGAAAAAAAACATGCAATTCAGTCTTTGGAAGTGAAAAATATAAATAAATAAGATTTTGAACAAATGGAACAGAACAAGAAATACTGCACACGCATCATTATTCACGTCAAAGTAGAATTCTCCTACAAACCGTAAGGTAGCATAACCGATGTACTCTCGTACATTGTGCCAAAACCAAAAAATCTTGTAGGGTACGAAGTTCTTTTTTAGTTTGGCAAAACTGCATATAAGACGCTCCACGTGTCGTTAGCCTCAGCTGTTGGTGGGTGTCAGAACAGTTGGAAAAGATTCATGGCACGTTTTTAAAGACGGAATTCACAAAGTAAACTTACAATTATGCAATACGATAAGTGATTCCGGTAACTGCTGAGTAACATATACTATATACAACACGGTAACGAAAATTGTTTGGAAAAATATAAAATTTTCGAAGGAGTCTTACATTAGAAAGTGTCTTTTCAAAGTACGTGTATTCGATGTATTTTGTCAAGTACATCTGGGACGGTCAAGGAAGTTGTGATGAAAACGGATCTACCGATTAAACGATTTCAATAAACACGCAAGGAAAAAATTACTTTTGTCCCGTAAAGTTTGTAAATTTACCATTTGAATTAAATTAGGGTATTGGGGGTCAGGGGTGGCTCACGTGCTAAATCAAACAAAACTTACATTTGAAAACAGCAAACACATTTTGGCTTACCCAGTATTTGAACACGTAATCACGCTATGTACCGCTTAAGCGATCTTGGACATGTTTCTTATGGGCGTTCAAGTGCCCAAAATGACTTTCCATAAGTTTAGGGTACTTTATAAATATGTTTTATTACATAAAATATTTGTTTGATGGAATTAGAAACATGGAAAATGAATTCACAAAATTTAGGTACAGGAATTTCTAATTTACATATTTCAGCACTAAAATGGTAAAATTTTGCATTACTATCATATTTGCTACAGTTCAAAATAATTACTAATGTCAGTGGAGTAAGATAAACAAATTTCATGGAAATTCCTCAATCTATTCGGCCGTAACTTCATTTTAAGTTTTACAAAAAAAAAATTAAATTCAAAATATCCAGAAGTTAAACCCTAATCGCAGGTGAACAATATGCCAGACTTCAAATAAATTTGTTCGTGGTGTTCCTAAGAATTCAATAAACACTTCAGCTGAAATCAAACATTGTGCTCGTATTACTGTTAGAAATTTGTTTAGCATAATATTTAAGGTTAAAATGCTGATAATTCTCCTAGAAAAATATGCGAAAGTTATGTAAAAACAGATTTGGCATTTTTTTTCAAATTGTTATTGATATTGTATCACAAAATCGTAAAATATGTTACAAATACAGGGAAAAAGATTGCCACTTGAAAAGCCTTAATTAACTGGAATCTCGTTCACTGATTTTTTTTTTTTTTGCAAAATTGCTTACGTAAGTAGTAAACATACCTCTATTCAAGCAACACAAAATTTGTTTATTTTATTTATCTATTGAAGCACACACGATGTTCGTGTTTACAGAATATGTGCACTTTTTGTAACGCAGTGAAATATAATTTAATAGATGATATCATTAGCAAAATTAAAACACGCGACGCTTCGAAGAAACTAATTGTTTGGCGGCCGCTCGCATACATCCCACAGACATAGGAATTGTTAGACCAGTGTATTTTGGGTGATTGCAGATACTAGATTCAAAACTGAAACTTTAACGAGCTAGTCTACACGTCAGTCGAGCTCTGTCTTCATCGTTCGACGTCAAGAACGCGGACAGTTCCATAGAAATCGAGCGAGATTTCAGGGAAAGTGAAGTGCCTGCGATACGTTATACCCGAGACAGTCGAATTGCGCCCCTTTTTTTTTTTTTACCCTCCTCGGAAACGAATGTGACATCACGCAATTCCCTGGGCGAGATGAAACGTCATGTGTTGCTCCAAATTGAAGAAGCAGCAGCAGTGATATTTCAGTCGGGAGAGGCGTGTATTTCACCGACTGCGTTTCGGGAATGTTTTCATTCGAAGATACGCGGCCTGTGCGAAGCAGCGATNCCAGTGTATTTTGGGTGATTGCAGATACTAGATTCAAAACTGAAACTTTAACGAGCTAGTCTACACGTCAGTCGAGCTCTGTCTTCATCGTTCGACGTCAAGAACGCGGACAGTTCCATAGAAATCGAGCGAGATTTCAGGGAAAGTGAAGTGCCTGCGATACGTTATACCCGAGACAGTCGAATTGCGCCCCCTTTTTTTTTTTTACCCTCCTCGGAAACGAATGTGACATCACGCAATTTCCTGGGCGAGATGAAACGTCATGTGTTGCTCCAAATTGAAGAAGCAGCAGCAGCAGTGATATTTCAGTCGGGAGAGGCGTGTATTTCACCGACTGCGTTTCGGGAATGTTTTCATTCGAAGATACGTGGCCTGTGCCGCAGTTGCTGCCTCACGAACCAAGTGTATCTTATATTTTGTGGTAAGCCAACTTAAAAAAAAAAAAAAAAAAAAAAATGGTAATTTTATCTTGCCTTAAAAAAATAACGTAATGAATGTAAAGAATGAATATGGCGGTCAGTTTTTACTCTGTTTAATTTCGATACAAAAATCTTACGACCCCTTACCTGCATGTACAGTGGCTCACATTAATATTCGGCCACCTATGATTATCGCAGTTTCATGGACCTTATGTTACATTAGTAATGAAGATAAACATAAATCATATTGCACGATCATTCTTGTGTGCTTTAAATGAAATATAGCAGTAGCCAATAACGGAAATGAGCAATGCAACTTAACAAACAATATGATTTTGTCATCCCATGCTGCATAAGTACGCCACTTTAATATTCGGCCATCATCATTCAAAAACAAACACAATCCTCTTTGAAAACTAAACACACCCTTTTTTAGTACCTGGCAGCATGGTCATTTTGTTTAATTACTTCTCGCAGGCGTTGTGGCATATCGGTATCCCGGTACATTCGGAGCCAATCTTACCATAATTCCTTGAACCTTTTCTCTAATTCTTTTGTGGACCTAATTGTTGTAGTACGCAGTCTTCTTTTGAGTTCATCCCACATATATTCTATGGGATTCCGGTTGGGTGATTTAGGAGGTTTGTTAATGACTTTGAGACAGTTATACAAAAGCTAGCTCTTGACAATGTATGACTTTTGTTTTGGGTCATTATCTTGGTAGAACTTAAACATGTTCCTAATGCCCAGATTATCATCCCTCTTGTGTAGGTTTGCTGTCAGGGCGTTGAGATGGTCTTCCTTTTTCATTGCTCCATCGACACGTACAGCCTCTACAGCACCTGCTGTAGATATACAGCCCCAGATCATAATACTACCTCCACTGTGTTTCACAGTAGGTTGTGTGTTCCCAGGTTTTAGCTCCTGATTTGGCTTGCGCCATACTGTTACCCTGCCATCTGAACCAAACACATTCAATTTCGTCTCATCAGCAAAAATAACATCATTCCACCAATTTTCACCTTATTCAGCGTGGTCTTTTGTGAACGTAAGTCGTTACTTCTATTTGCCTCATTAATGAAATGCTTCTTTCTAGATACCCTGCTATTATATCCTGCTCTTCTGATAACTCGTATAGTTTCTTGATGGACGTTCTTTCCGCATTCATTGAATACCTCCGTTGTAATTTTGCAAGCATTAATTTTCGGACCTTTCTTTATTTTCCTGATTACTAGACGTTCTTCTCTCTCACTTAGTTTCTTTGGCTGTCGTTTATGAGGTACCAAATATATTCTGTCTTCCTTCTGAAACCTTCTTATGATGTCTCCAACAGTGCACCTCGGCAGATTCAAGTGCTCCGCAATTTATCGTTGAGATTTCTTCTTTACATGATGAAAAATGATCAGCTGCCACTGTTCAAACGTTGTATTCTTGCCCTACGTCCCATTTTCCTGACTGACTCAGTTAACAGAGCTACCCAATACAACCTCTGAGCGCAGAGAGCGTGCAGGGAATGACACGAGGTACGAACGCAATGTGCATCGTTTCTGTGCCACGCGTCCACCACAACTGGCCGAGTATTAAAGTGGCGTACTTATGAAGCACGCGAAGACAAAATATTGTGTTTCATTAAATTACACTGCTAATTTCAGTTATTGGCTACTATTGCATTTAATTTAAAGCACACAAGAATTATTGTGCAATATGTTTTATGTTTATGTTTATCTTCATTTCTAATGTAACATAAGGCCATACAACTGCGATAATCATCGGTGGCCGAATATTAATGCGAGCCACTGTATTTAAACGGGCACACGGAGTGGTATGAGCCGAGTAAAGTAGTTCCATTTCTTCAAGTTAAATTGTGTGGATAATGAAGTTTTTATTTCAATTTCTTTAATGTACGTATGTGTAATAATTAGCAAATGTGTAAAATATTTACTTTTCCAATAATTCCACAGTTTCAATTGACTGACGCGTGAATAAAGTGATGGGCCCTTGCCATTTTTAATTTACATATAGTGGAATAATACACATTGTGCACACAAGTAGATCTTAAGCAGGGCTTTCGAAAGTGCTCAGTTGACCGTTAACAGCCTTTCACCAATATCAATTGTCCTACCGTTCATTTACGACCACCATTTCAGAAACTTCATGATGTCGTGTGTAAGTGCAATCCGTTTACATCTGGACGAGCTCTCATGAGCATACAAATTTTAAAAAAAATGTATTTATTATGTTAAGTATTTAACGTGAATTACGTCACAGCCACGAAAAATGGAGTGTAATATTATAACTGACATTCGTAATATGCTTGGTTGGTCGTTATTTACAAAGCGCATTGTTCCGTCTATCAAGAGGCGGTCGAACTCCTAGTGACAGCACTGGAATTTGTTGTTCGAGTCACGTACCCGGGCCTACGCTCTGTAAAAAAAATAGTTCCTAATTTATGATGCGGGCGTGACAGGCACTGTCGGCGTATTGGCGTGAGTTTGCACCTTTCCGGCCGGACCCAGGGGGAATTAGATTTAACGACAGGACGCCAATTGAACACATCCACGCGGTCCCACGTCACATAGTCTGTCCAGTCATCGCTCCAACTCCACTGGCCCTCCACGTGCGCTGCACGCCTGAGTAGCGCTGATGTGGCGTCAGTTCAAACTCCTCCTCACACGTCACATAAATCTCCACAACGGAAAAGAGATCCTATTTGTTCTCGTAGTTAGAAGGTTGATTCCGTGGGGTACCATTGATTCAAAAATATCGTTGGCCTACAACGGAAAGCTTACCTCGCTTAGAATTCATCAACCGATGTTCCAAAAACATACGTAAATTACACACGTAGCCAGCTTCAGTTGCACTTCAAATTTAAAAAAAACCCATGGAATGCCATTTTCTACACTCTTCATTTCATAAGATGGCCGGTTATTAAACTTTCCGTTCAGTTACACTTAATACTAACTGAAATGATAATTCTTTCCCAGGTTCATTTCGTGCTATTTTCAGAAACCTCAACTAAAATTTCTGCCTAGATGAACCGAGTTCGATTCCCGGATTTTTGCACATGGGAATCGCGCCGGACGATGTCGCTGGTTGGTGGGTTTTCTCAGGGATCTTCCCTCCATCACCGCTCTAGCATAATGGCGCTGCTCCATACTCACCTCGTTTCGCCCTCGTTGGTTCTAAAGGCCTCGATGTTAATAGCCACCCAATCCTCTCCACTCCATTACAAATAGGTGTGATATAGTAATTTTTTCTATTATTCCTTACAAAAAGAGCAAGATCAGAGTAAATCACTTAACTACAAAACGTCTGAAATTACTAACCAAAACCATTCCTCATGGAGATATATATATGGGTAAAAAGTTGAATGTTTTTTTAGTAAGAAGCTTATCTTAAGAACGTACTACCCGATTCATAGCCTATGCATACACTTATATTAGCAGATCAACTGAACGGTGCTAGGAATACGAGTTGTGCGTGCACTTTTCCCAGTCACTGGTACACCTACTCCATATTGTTGTCCACTTTATCCATGTATAGAGCAATCACAGATGCCCAAGGTCCTCATGAAAATACTCATATGATACTGGTAAAAACGTCATGTTTAGGATTCCCTTGTATTCTCGAAGCTGATTGGTTGCTACAAGCCTGGCATGTTACGGGCTGCCGTTAATATGTTTACTCGTCTGTTACTTACCACTCGACACCCTCAGAGGATCTTCGATCTGGAACCTTGTACGTGTGCCTCCCACAGCATGTGCTGCGAATGCACAGGCTGAGTATAAAATAATACCCCAACTTTGAAAGTTTATAATATCAAAACCAAACAACCTACAACCTTGATTAACCAATAAAATGAACCGTGGAACAGTGGTTTGTTTACCATACATTCATAAATGTTCAATGTGACCACCACAAGCGGCCCGAACGACATCTACGAGATAATCAAACTCGTTCCACACTCTTGTCAGCATGTCCGGTGTTACGGTTTGGACGGCGTCCGTAATTCTCGTTTTGAGGTCGTCAATGTTTGCCGGCAATGGTGGACGAAACACTTGATCCTTTATGTACCCCCATAGAAAAAAATACGCACGGGGTAAGATCCGGGCTTCTTGGGGGCCAGTGATGAAGAGCCTGGTCACCAGCTGCTCCTCGACCAATCCAGCGTTGCGGCAATGTCTCAGTCAGGTATCCGCGAACAGCTAGGTGTCAATGGGGTGGCGCACCATCCTGCTGGAAAATGAAGTCCCCTGCCGCCTCTTCTGAGGAAACAACCACTCTGTAAGCATTTCCAAATAAGGGATTCCAGTAACAGTGGGCTCGTGAAAAAAGAAAGGGCCGAAAACAGGGTCTTTGGATACAGCGCAAAACATGTTCACTTTGGGAGAAGCGCGCTCGTGTTCGGTGGTTTCATGTGGAGGCTCCTGGCCCCATATCCGCACGTTGTGCCGGTTCACCTTACCATTTGTATGGAACGTCGCTTCATCGCTAAAAAAAAACCAGCTTAGACATGAAGGCATCGTCTACCTCGTTCTGGGCAAGAACGAACGCGCATAAATCACGTCTCAGTTCTTTATCCCTTTCGGTAAGAACCTGTACAAGCTTTATCATGTATGGTTTGTACAGCAATCACTTTCGTAACACTGCCCATACCAAACCGTAACACAGGACATGCTGACAAGAGAGTGGAACGGATTTGATTATCACACAGTTGTCGTTCGGGCCGCTCGTGGTGGTCAAATTGAACTTTTATGAATGTATAGTAAACAAACTTCACGGTTCATTTGATTGGTTAATCAAGGTTGTAGGCTGTTTTGTTTTGAAATTATAGACCTTAAAAGTTGGGGTATTCTTTAATACTCACTCTGTACCTCGCATCCTTGGTGCTAATATCATTTTCATGATCTTGGCGACNAAGTTGGGGTATTCTTTAATACTCACTCTGTACCTCGCATCCTTGGTGCTAATATCATTTTCATGATCTTGGCGACAGTTTACTGCTCCAGTGTTCTGGGAATTTCGAGCGGTATAGATCCCTTGCAGAGCGGGTAAAAAACGGGAAATAGAAACTCTAACGAAAGATTTTACACTTGTTTACAAGCCTCTCGAAATTCCACACATCTCAAGCGTTTAACTGCATATATTTTAACGAGACAGCGATATGCAGTTACACAAAACTGTCCACAACGCAACGAGTACTGCCGTAACCATGGGATAGACTCGAACAAACTGCATCCGTGGAGGTGATTGAAGACATACAGACGCCCATTAATGACAACACCTTGGTCCATAAAAAAAAGTGGACACAACACACAAAGAAAAAACCTAGCAGTAAAAACCAAATTCCTGTACACATTACCATTACGACTGTTGATATAGGGACAGAAATTAGTCAAGTTATTGATATCGTGTAAATATTGTTAACGTGGTTGGTAACATCAACACAGCTGCTTGTTATGGTATTGTCTGTGGATTTAACAGCTGTTTCTATTGTGAAGAAGAAAATTTCGTCTGGCATGATTCCCATCTGTGAAAATCCGGGAGCGACCCGGCCGGGGATTGAACTCGAACCGTGTGGGAGGCGAGCAGGTTAACCGCACAGCCACCGCGGCCCCCATAAACGACGTGGATAGGTTTTGAGGTTACAACATGTTTTATGTATACACGTGATTTGAGACATTTAATGCATACTCTANAACGACGGGGATAGGTTTTGAGGTTACAACATGTTTTATGTATACACGTGATTTGAGACATTTAATGCATACTCTAGCCGATTTGTAATGCAAATAAAGTAAATTCAAACTGGTAAAAGTATTTTGTCTTTGCAAAACAAAGATATAGGCCTNGCCGATTTGTAATGCAAATAAAGTAAATTCAAACTGGTAAAAGTATTTTGTCTTTGCAAAACAAAGATATAGGCCTAAGCAAACACGTTCATCACTGTTGACCATGCGACTTTAACAGTTGTGTTGGTTTTGGGTAGGTCAACGTTTGTTACATGCGCAGAAGACGAATAATCGGCCTACATCATCTTTAGTGTGAGGAATGGGAATCAAAGAACTCTAAATGGTTACTTTCATTCTACGTAAACTTTTGAAGTGTTTAAGATCTGCTTCCTCTGAAAGTAGCTACGTAGCTGCCAGTTTTAAAAGATCCTTTTTGAGTGTTTAGTCGTGGCAGCTTCGTCCCAGTCGCCTACAAACGGGCGTTTGAACCCTCTGGCAGATACGCGAGATTCCCCAGGTTTCTCGTCTGGTCTGAGATAATTAGCGCCTTGTGGCTGCGCTGCGGTGCGCGGCGACGCCAAGCGCAAGGAACACGGCACCAGAGAGGAAGCGGAAGTGACGGGGTGGTGGGTTGGAAGTGGAGATACCGCCAAGAGACCGCGTCGTGTCTGTGACACGCCCCGCCAACAGATACTTGAAGATGCGCGGCTCTCCGCGAGGACGCGAACCAATTGAATTATAGTCCATTCACGGTTACTTCCAACTTTTCTGAAGCTCTGTTAAAGTTCTAATTCAAGAATATACCTCCGTCTCGTGAAAACAAAGCTTTGCCAAGTCTAGGAATTTACACCAAAGGGACATTGCACCGGATTCGGGCGCACTCACTTGGTTAATATAGTGCATAAGAACTATTTATTTCTAGGCATTACCAACACACTTATTTTCTCCCTGGTGTTGGTCATATCAAATATGAATTAATATTATAATTTAAGTAAACGTTCAATTTTACAAAAATAAGATACTTTTAAGTTAACACAAATATAAAACGCTTCTGATAAATGACATACTTAGGAAACGACCTAGTACGCCGTGTGTAGGGTGATTTTTCAAAAGTTTTATTCAAAAGTGTGAAGAAACCTGCGAATAGGAATAAACTGTAGATAGCGGGGAAAACATTTTACACGACACTGGTGCCGAGAAAGAACACGCCATCTATGACGGCGCATGGCTATTTAATATACCGTGGGTCATACAACAAAGCCAAACACGATCATTGAAATTTATGGGTTTTCTGGTGACCAATGTACACACCTCAACAGAAGTTTTGCACGACCTGTAATTGGTTCCACGTGAAGGNAATAAACTGTAGATAGCGGGGAAAACATTTTACACGACACTGGTGCCGAGAAAGAACACGCCATCTATGACGGCGCCATCTATACCGTGGGTCATACAACAAAGCCAAACACGATCATTGAAATGTATGGGTTTTCTGGTGACCAATGTACACACCTCAACAGAAGTTTTGCACGACCTGTAATTGGTTCCACGTGAAGGAAGTTCGCTGGAAACAGCAGTCGGATTAGAAAAATACATTCCTCGAGTCTGGCGCGGTATTCTGTAAAGACAGTGTTTATTTTTGTATTTTAATCCCATAGTTTCTCCTGGGCCGTAAGCAACCTAGTAACAAAGAGTTGCTGGCGGTGCAAAACTTTTTCTTAGATGTGTATAAAATCCAACAAAAATCAATCCCAGGGAGCAGCTATTGCCCACTTTGTGAACAAATATTTTGCCAGTCGGATGCATTTCTGTTCGGCTATTATAGTATAGTTAAAATGAGAAAATAACCTTTGCGCAGCTTTGTGGGAGAGAAGGTATGGCGGGGGGAGCACTCCCAAGCGCCTGCCGCTGGAGGGAGGGAAACCACGTGACACTGCTGGCGCTATGCATACCAAACTATATATCAAGTGCCGCGCTGCGCGACTTACGTTTCGACAGGTATCATTCACGTGCGTAGCACCTTTCATCCAACCGCTCTCAGTCACCGTCACTAATGAACTAAACAACTCAAATCCCTTCGCGCAGCGGTAATGGACTTACCCGACGCGTTTTAGTCTTCTGTGCATTATTTTCTCATTTCAACTTCACTATAGTTACGCTGTAGATTTATATAAAGTATTTAAAAAAAAATCATCCGAATTTAAAAGGGTATGTATATCGTTTAAACTAGGGAAGAGAGAACCTGGTGGTAAAGAGTGGAATACATGTCTGACAATAAAGGTTTGCTTACAATTATCACAAATGCTTAATATGCCCCCCTGCAGACGCATACATTTACACCATAGTCAAAAGCGAGCGTGCCTGGTTTTACAGCAACCACTGATGTATTTAAGTGGTTTAGATGATCGTCCATTAAGGTAGGAAGCGGTGTCACATAAACCGAATCCTTCACAAGCCCCAAAAAGAAAAAAAAATCAGACAGTGAGGTCAGGCGACCTCGGTGGCCAGTGGTATAATGCCAATCAGCAGATCCCTGACTGCCGATCCATCGGCGCGGAAGCTCGTTCTTCAGGAATGTTCGAACTTGCAAATGCCAGTGCTGGAAAATGAAATCAGCGGATTCTGCTTGTAACTGCGGGGAAAGTCAGTTCTGCAACATTTGCAGGTATGAGATTCCCGTGATGGCGTTGTCAGGAACAGGGAACGGACCACAAACCATTTATTGGGGAACGGCGTATAACACATTCCTTGTAGGGGAGTCTCTCTCATGCTCTAACACGGCATGTGGCTGCTGTGACCCCAATACCCGTATGTTGTGACGGTTCACCGTACCGCAGAGATGAATCATGGCCTCGTCACTGAAAAAACTAAGCGTGAGAGAAGACTGGTGTGTTCCATTTCGTTTTCGAGAATGCATGCACTAAATGCCACTCGTTGTTTATCATCTTGGCGTGGTGTGTGCACGAGTTCAATCCTTTGTGGTCCGAATAACAAACGCCATCGCAAAACACGCGAGACGGTCGTAGGAGGAATGACTANTGGTCCGAATAACAAACGCCATCGCAAAACACGCTCGACGAGTAGACTCTTACAAAACTACTCCTGACACTCCTAACGTTTTCGTCAGGAACACGGGGGGCGACTTGTTTATTTCTCCTTACACAAACAACCCGTTGATCGAAATTGCTCGTGCCAGCGCCGAATGTTCTGAGCAGTAGAGGGTGCAGTGTGATACTCTCGCCGGAAATCACGCTCCACAGTTGCCACAGATTTTCCGTTGTTGAACTGGAGTACGCGAAATCATGTTGTGAGGTTGACATTCAGGTGCAGCTGCCTACTCGCCGTATATGCACCAGGGAGGCACCTAGCGGCAACCAAGTGAAACATTTCAATCCCCCGCACAAAGCGAACGGACATGCTCTCTGACTGATGGGACCCCAGTCTGACTCGACCGAGCACCAACTCGGCATCCAAGTGATTATGAGCCCGTTTGGGGGAGGAGGGAGTGCATATTGCGAATGTGTGACACCTGTAAGCAGGACTGTATTGAAACCTGCTGTATTTACTTGCGCCGTAGAATGTGCTGAAAGAATGCGTCATGCTGGTAAATAATTTGCTTAAAAGTTGGTTAAATTGTTACCTAGGATTGCTGTTTCTCAATACAGGCTTCCAAAGTCATGCGCGCTCAAGTCAACAAGTTTTGCACCCGCGCCCGTCTACGTGGCGAGCGAACTAGGTTGCAGTATGTGTGTAATACGCGTTTTGATAAAAACTATTTTACATTTGCGCTATCTGTTTATACACGGGAAAAACATCCGATTATGACGGAGAACATTTTAAACAGATCACGCTTCTTGCAAACGCTGTATTTAAGCTCGAGATTTCCAGACTGCTATAGATTATATTCTGGATGGATCCCTGCGAAACTGTATAGGACCCTGCATTGAACTATACTAAAGACTTCTCCGGTCAATAAAATTACAGTATCACCGTTTAAAGTCCCACTTCATTCTGCACGAAGAAAACACTGCACGCCAGATTATGATGACTTCAGGTATCAAGTAATACGTAACGAGCAACACGTTCACGTGACTAGTGTGTTACAAGGGGAACTATTACAATCATTTAACGTAATGTAAAAGCTAGTCATTGTCTAGCTTTTGCGTGATACGTGACTCTGAACCAAGTGTTCTTGCTGGCCAATCATAACAGGGACGTTGTTGTGTTATCTGTGCTATTCATGGGTTTGCTTTTTTNCGTGCCAGCGCCGAATGTTCTGAGCAGTAGAGGGTGCAGTGTGATACTCTCGCCGGAAATCACGCTCCACAGTTGCAGTATGTGTGTAATACGCGTTTTGATAAAAACTATTTTACATTTGCGCTATCTGTTTATACACGGGAAAANTATGTGTGTAATACGCGTTTTGATAAAAACTATTTTACATTTGCGCTATCTGTTTATACACGGGAAAAACATCCGAGTATGACGGAGAACATTTTAAACAGATCACGCTTCTTGCAAACGCTGTATTTAAGCTCGAGATTTTCAGACTGCTATAGATTATATTCTGGATGGATCCCTGCGAAACTGTATAGGACCCTGCATTGAACTATACTAAAGACTTCTCCGGTCAATAAAATTACAGTATCACCGTTTAAAGTCCCACTTCATTCTGCACGACGAAAACACTGCACGCCAGATTATGATGACTTCAGGTATCAAGTAATACGTAACGAGCAACACGTTCACGTGACTAGTGTGTTACAAGGGGAACTATTACAATCATTTAACGTAATGGAAAAGCTAGTCATTGTCTAGCTTTTGCGTGATACGTGACTCTTCNAGCTAGTCATTGTCTAGCTTTTGCGTGATACGTGACTCTGAACCAAGTGTTCTTGCTGGCCAATCATAACAGGGACGTTGTTGTGTTATCTGTGCTATTCATGGGTTTGCTTTTTTTTTTTTGCGATGTCGTCTGCTCACGTTTTTAGTTCATGTACCGCATGTATAACTTTATACCGTAATCGTAATTTAGGATGAAAGTGCAATAGAAGTTAGGCTAAAAAAATATTTATATTTATTACGTAAAATTTTAGGGAGATCTACATGGCTGCAGTATAATTATGTTTCTAGGAAGTTTAAAAAGGCAGGTATGAAATACAGAATGTTTACTGTTAAGTTTGAAATTTCTAGTAGGCTTATTTCACTAAACAAAAGTTTAATCTTCTCTGCATATAAAATTTTATGACATACGATTTATTTCACGTATACGAAAAACGTGTCTACATCTCCCAGAGGCATTTCTTTTTTGAGGTTATTACAATGTCCTAGTCTTTTCCAAAAATTTTATAAATCACGAACGCCATTAATATTAAAACACATTTACGCCTGTTTAACCAGAATTTAAAGAGTTTTCAATCTGAAAAGCAACGAAACTTATCCCCGACATTTTCAGACTTGCACAAATGTTACATGCTTACGTGAAGCATTATAATATACTACCCAAAAAGGCAAAAAAATCACGTTTTACGTACATGTGAAAGTGTAGCGTGATGCGTGTTATGTATAACGTGAAGACATCGTAGTCTTGGCCTAAACCAAGAAACGTGCAAATTGTACGCGAACAAACGGTACGAAGCTCCAGTGAGGACGGTGGAGAAAAACGGAACAATTCATGTAAGGCGCCCACTGTCACAGCAAATCCCTTCCACGTGGTAACGGCGGGTAGGTAGGCTGCTGGGATAAAGGTACACGGCATAAATAAAACATTATTCCAGAGCAGTAAGAAAGAAGACACAAAGTGAAATAAAAAAAGAAAGCTAGACTGTTTGTGGTCGACCGAAAAAGAAAACAAAACTAATACGATACGTTAGTATTTTGAATGCAAGGATGAAACATAACCATCCTAAAATACCTATAAACATCTATAAATATATAAGTATATAAATATAAAATCAAACAGTATGAATTTACAATGAACGAAAAACGCATATCTTAANATCTATAAATATATAAGTATATAAATATAAAATCAAACAGTATGAATTTACAATGAACGAAAAACGCATATCTTAAAGTACTGAAATTAAATTGTTTGCACAAGTAGTTTAATAACTATTTAACATAAGAAAAAAAAAAAGAAAAAAAAAACAATAAATGAGAAATACCAAAAAAAAATTAAGTTAAATTTATGTAGATATGCATTATAAATATAGTGAGATAAACAAAAATGGGGTGGGGAAAGGAAAGTGTTTATTAATAGGAGGAAGTTGCCGAAGAATACGGACAGTACTTATGTTAAGGACGGAAGGAAAATGTACAATAACTCAGACAAATAGAAAACAAGCGATGATGAGTAAAATAGCAATAACGATAAAGCTGGTGCACAAAAAAAGAAAAATAAAGAAAAGGGATAAATTAGAGGAAATTGTGTCGTTTATGTAACCTAGGGATAACTGAACCACGCACATTAAACAAGGGACAAGGTAAAATATTAAGAAAATGNTGTGTCGTTTATGTAACCTAGGGATAACTGAACCACGCACATTAAACAAGGGACAAGGTAAAATATTAAGAAAATGCATTATATGCTGCTTGTGCACATGTGGATATGATTAAATTACCCCTCTGAGTTCTCCGGAATCACCTGGCCTATGCTCTCCACGTACTCAGCATTTTAAATAATTTTCCTGTATTTTATGTATGTAACGTATTTTGAAAGAANAAGCCTATGCTCTCCACGTACTCAGCATTTTAAATAATTTTCCTGTATTTTATGTATGTAACGTATTTTGAAAGAAAGTGTCGATTTATGGCAGCAAAGAAATGATACAATTTTTGAAACCAGAAAATTTCTTTGAGTGACGAACTGATAATTGCTGAGCTCTTGCAAAAACCTACACTGAGGATACTTGAGGATACCATAAACACTGTAATATGCATTGAATTAGTGTCACTAGTCCGTTATCTAGCAACACGTAGGCAAATCAAGAGAATCGTCTGCAAGCGAACAGCATTACAGATTTGAGTTGAGACCTCCGAGCTATCTGATATGAGTTACAATCCCGCTCGCAAATATATATTTCTTAAATTCTTTTATTTCGTTCTTATACACTAGTAAGCAACCGCAAAATGAAAATGAAACTTTTTTTTTTGTAATATTTCTTCATAATCCAGAAACTCATAAAAACCTAGTAGCAAATTTACGGAGAGATTCAGGTATTTCAAAGAAAATTTGGTAAAATTTACATTAAGTGTGTTACCAAACAAAATAGTCTCTAATTTTAGAAATATTTCTGGTTAATTGTAAAGAATAGCGGTTTTTTTTAAGGAGACATAGTAGACCCACAAACGTTATATAAATGGCTTTTGCACACTTTACCTGTTTCATATTTAGAAGGGCGTAATGATAAGATAAGCATAACGTCGACAATAAAATAGATAAAATACGAGGATTTCGGCTGCCATGTTTGTAAAGTCCTGTTTGCTGTGGACGTATATTAGTTACCGTAGGTTAGANAAAATACGAGGATTTCGGCTGCCATGTTTGTAAAGTCCTGTTTGCTGTGGACGTATATTAGTTACCGTAGGTTAGATGCAATACAATGCGGTTCGTGGTGTGTTGCTGTGCGCGTAAGTTGTGACGTCCGAATCCGACCGCGCGAAGGCTGTTACCTGGGTGTATGCCAGGTTGTTGAATTAACGTTGTTTTGGCCCTCCTAGGTGAGTAAATTCACATGCTTCCGGTATGTTTTACTGTTACTTTAAAGCCCAAGAATCTTAGATTAGATTAAAACCCTACAATCCTACGTTAGATTATTGCACTAAAATCTAGGTTAGATTAAAAATGGAAAATAGGTTAGAAGGGCACATTAGGGTGGAAAAATGTTAAATTGAGGAGTTTTCATATTTCCTGTGGGTGTATTTTTAGTGATGTTATTTACCCCACATATTTTAGTGATCTTCATAGCCCTCCCCACTATCGTTTTTATTGGTTAGTAATCATAATACGTTTATGCCCCTAGTAAATTCGTGTTCTGTGTAATTAATAGAGTCGAAATATACCACTTTTCAGGATTTCTGTTGTTATTTTAGGAAAAGGCGCTATTCTTTACTATTACCCATTGTCAGTATTGTAGAGAGCTCGTCGTGTTTTAGGGATACTGAATCGATTATATGCCATCAGTCAAGTGGTGGACACGCATACGGATTCACGTGTGTGGGATTTGATATGCTGTAGCGGATACTTTCGCATTCGTTTATTCAAACATGGCGGGCGTCCATGTGCGTGCTCCATCTTGGTACGGTAACGANAGGGTGGAAAAATGTTAAATTGAGGAGTTTTCATATTTCCTGTGGGTGTATTTTTAGTGATGTTATTTACCCCACAATTTCACTGATCTTCATAGCCCTCCCCACTATCGTTTTTATTGGTTAGTAATCATAATACGTTTATGCCCCTAGTAAATTCGTGTTCTGTGTAATTAATAGAGTCGAAATATACCACTTTTCAGGATTTCTGTTGTTATTTTCGGAAAAGGCGCTATTCTTTACTATTACCCATTGTCAGTATTGTAGAGAGCTCGTCGTGTTTTAGGGATACTGAATCGATTATATGCCATCAGTCAAGTGGTGGACACGCATACGGATTCACGTGTTTGGGATTTGGTATGCTGGAGCGGATACTTTCGCATTCGTTTATTCAAACATGGCGGGCGTCCATGTGCGTGCTCCATCTTGGTACGGTAACGAACTATTCTGACGATTATTCAGAACAAAACTTAAGTGTACGTGGTACGACGGAAGCTTCACATGAAAATCATGTCCATAAAGTGTTATTATATTAATTGAAATGAATATAATAATTGATTAATAGCATGCGACTGTCATGTTTGCATCGTAGGTGAGTGGTTAGGGTTGCGGCGTTGTAAGTTGAAGTACGGTGGTTCAAAATTCTCCTAATCCCGTTTTTTTTTTTTCAGTTACATCATCAAAATAATTATGGATAATTATATTTCAGGACTTTTATTTAATAATTTAAGAAAGGAGACTCCATAGTAAAGAAATTTAAACGCCTCAAAGTCACGCCCGGATGTACGGAAGCATTGCTATGGCGACGGCGAATAACAAACAAGAAGCGTATTCCGATTCTTCAGAATTTTAAGCAGTTAATATAGGGTTTTAACACAGCGATCTGTTCAGAAAAGTTACCACATTGTCTCTAAAGTTTAAAACATTGTTTCACAGAAGAATAAATATTGTATAAACAGTGAACTACTTACACCGATGTTTACTAACTTGGACACTTGCCCACTATCATGTTTGTGTTTGAATAACCGAATTTGTGAATTGGCAACAAAATATCGCTTTTAGTTTCTATCCTGAAATAAATGTTCATTAGAATATTCTATAGTTATTTTTTTAAATTATAATACAGACAACTGCTTACAATAACACCCGTAAGACAACTAGTTTGGTCCCGTAATTATATAAATATAATTTAACACCAAACCGAGAGCAACCCTTGTTGAGTTTATACACATTAAAAAATTTCTGCTTTTTCAGAATTAATTCGTTGAATGACAAGTTTTGTAGGGCATTATATTGCATAGTTTCCCGACTGTCAACCTGATGGTAACATTTTGTTTCGCCTTTGGCAGTGCACTGGTTGGTGTAAGAATACTCCTGAATCATCAATATGGTACCTATTTTCACTTTTTGGGCGCATGATTTTGTGAATATTTTTATTATGAAATCTTTCCAAGGAATATGAAATCTTTTATGTAAACAACTTTTGATTCAAAATTCGAAGAAAGCGTTGAGATAGTGGGCTCCTTTTTAAATATTTGGTATAAATTGTGCTTAAGGTTGCTTAAGAGTCAAATTTGTTTTTTTTTAATGCGATAATATTTTAAGTTTCCTTAACATTATATCGTTTTAACTTGACAAAAATACCAAACCATATAATATTTCTTTGCTAAAATATGTGAATTTCAACTTAAAATATTTATTCGTACGAATTTCAACAATTTATTCGGAATTTGTTTGTTGTAGTCAAGGACTGACACGTTGCAATTTATATTAAATCCACGCTTGGTTAATCTGCGATAAGGGTTTTATTTTTACTATTTTGCCTTCAAATTTTATTTAATAAGTTCAATGTGAATTATGGCGGAACAACATAACAAGAATAAATATCCCTAATAATATAATCAATGTTTTTTTTTACTGTAGCAATAACGTGTTGATTTTTGTTTTTTCAATTTTAAGGCTTGTACTAAAAGACGTATATATATAAACAAAATTCCTATAACTCTTTTCATTCTTTTTTGAAAAATCATTTTCCTCCATATAATATCACAAAGAAAACACATGTAATTTATAGTAATTTGCTTCTTGTATTTTTACAAGGAATTCTTTGGAGACTAGTTGCCATAAGTTAAAGTAAATTTGTTCAAAACCTGACTGTGAAATGTGTAAAACCCATGTTGAACTTTATCAAACAAGTGTTGTAGTATTAAAGTTTACTATAAATATGAAATTACATAAACAAATTATATGTGTTTTATAACAATGTGTTATATGTTTACACCGTTTCATCTATAGAGTTACAAAAATATCTTTGGCGTGTAATTTCCTAAGAATTATTTGTAACAGAAAATATTTACTGTGTAGGCTAAAGATGCAGTGAATAATTCAAGCATCTTGAACGTACTTATAATGAGCACAGGGTATTAATAGTACATTCTCAGTTATTTAGAACTTCTCTGAAGCCCTGCTAAAGTTCTACTTGCAGGATATTCCTCCGCCGCATGCAAACAAGGCTTAATCAAGTCTCGGAAATTATACCAACGCACCATAATTACTCAGTGTAATAATATTTTGCATTAGAACTATATTTCTTACGAGGCATTACCAACACGCGTCGTTTCTCTCTGTTTTATTCATATTAATTATAAATGAAATATTATAATCTGTAGATAAAATACAAGTAAAAGCTCACTTTAACCAAAAATAAGTTGTTACGATGTACTGGCAAGTATAAAACGCTTGTCATACGTGGCATATTTCGGAAAAAAACCAAACACGTACGTCACAATGGGGTGATTTTTAAAATCTTTGATTCAAAAAGTGTGAAGAAACCGCGACTTGACTATACCCCGCGAACTAATACTTAATTCCGAGGGAGGATCACTTCGCCAAAGGCACTTGTGGAGAAGGATCATGGGCCAGTAATGCCAATGAGTATAACGTAAGCTGTAGGGAGGGAAACAGCCTGGCTAATCCGGGCAGTGGGGTTGCGACCGCTGGGATATGGCTTTGAATACCTCGCTACCCACTACAGTAGAGTGCTTCGTACCTCGGTACCTTGGCTTTAACCACTAGCATTGCTGCACTGGAATACTCCTCGCTCTTCTCTGCGATGGCACTAACTGTACGTGTGCAGAGCGTGTTTCGCGATTGTGCGTTTGGTGGATTAGAATTACTTGTTTAGAAAGAAATGACGCGTCGATTAGAGAGTGCCAATGCATACATAAACTTCTTATAAGTTATTCACGGTAAAGTGAATAAAATTCAGTAAATATAATTTAACAATTTTAGCATTAGACATGAACTTCCGAGTGCTGTGGAATGTACATACTGTGTTTATTGGTTACACGGCAATATCTGTTTAAAAAGGAAAAGTAACTAGGGCCTCGAAAGTGCTCATCTTACCGTCAACAGCCTAGACATGTAAAAAATGATATGATGATCTCAAACATTGAGTTTCTACACCAATCATTTCATGTACAAGTAAAAAGGTGGAAGAAAATATAAAAAATTTGAAATTAATAAAGGACGTAACATTCCCTTTTCCAGTGCCAGGTTACAAGATACGTACTATTTTTCTAGAAAACGAAATTAAACGAACATTTTCCTTCACTTGGCACATGGAGGTATCCTTCCACCAAGTGACGTAATTAAAATTCCCATCACTGCAATGACTAGTTTCCATGCGTCCCAAAACGTTAGAAACATGTTTATGTTATTAAATGATGTGTATTGATATACTTTTATGTAATGCTTTTTATATGCACATCTACGCCGGTAGAAGTAATGGCAAATTTAAAACAAAAACTAAATTCTCATACCAGGTTATTGCATGAAACTACATTTTACATNGACTGCCTTGGTTCACTTGTACCCACGTGGTCAGCAGGCAGTTTTTGTGTGTCCACGCTCAACCATTCATACACACAATTTAACACTTTGGTCAGAGGTTTTTAAAACTGGCAAAATGCGCAAGCATGCATCGACTCCCCCAGAACTATAATCTCCTTTCCGAGTTTCGAACTGTAACTCCCATCCTAAGTAACACGTAAGTTTGCATTTGCCCTTCGCGTGTGATTCGAGCTAAATGTAATATACTTTGGCGCGTGACGGCTAGATACTCTCCAATCGTAGTGATACCTGGGCGCGAGTTTGCATGTATAGAAAAGTGTCGGGATACTTTTGATCAGATACTGTATATCGTATAACTTCCACAGATTATTGCTTATACCGCACATCTGGAATACCTACTACTGTATACGTACAGTACTTCATTTTGTAAAAAGCTACCGACGTCTGTATTCCAAGAGTTCGGAGACATCGTTGGAAATCGAAAGTCTCTTTTTCCTTACATTTAGACAAGTAGGCCAGATCGTGTGCATCCCTTTCAGTATGGATCATGGGAATGTCCTAATTTCATGTTGAAGGAATCACATTTGTTGTAAGAATCAGTTCTTCTTTCTTTAAATGATATGTTCATATGAAATCCATCTTCGTAAAGAGTTAAATATCCACGCCATTCGCGCATCAAACTAGCCTCAGGCACCGACAACACGTTATCGCGGTAAGGTTGAAGGCGAGTGATAAAAATGACCCGACTCCAAAACTTGAGATTAATGTTCGAAACTCGCTCCAGAATGAAATATTTTAAGTGCCTATTTTATACATATTAAAACATCCGCATAACTAACTTTTAGATATTTAACTATTTTTGATGCCGGAAGTACGGAAGACTAACTAGCAAAGTTACGTAGGGGTTCCGTGAATCCACTGAAAGTCTCACTTGAAAATACGAAAAATTTATCGGAAAGTAACGCGTCCGTTATTTTATGGCAGTACAAAAGAGTTTCTTGCCAGAAAGTTTCCATAAAATGATGGAAATGACAGTTTGCGCTTTCATTAAGTTATCAAGGCACGCATTTGTATTATGTAAGTTGCATATCGTCATATAGTAAGAAACATTTTGTATTGATGAATACACATAGAAGTATACTTAGAAAGTAGGCCAGAATTGAAATTATATCGATCCGACAACGGANTATCCACGCCATTCGCGCATCAAACTAGCCTCAGGCACCGACAACACGTTATCGCGGTAAGGTTGAAGGCGAGTGATAAAAATGACCCGACTCCAAAACTTGAGATTAATGTTCGAAACTCGCTCCAGAATGAAATATTTTAAGTGCCTATTTTATACATATTAAAACATCCGCATAACTAACTTTTAGATATTTAACTATTTTTGATGCCGGAAGTACGGAAGACTAACTAGCAAAGTTACGTAGGGGTTCCGTGAATCCACTGAAAGTCTCACTTGAAAATACGAAAAATTTATCGGAAAGTAACGCGTCCGTTATTTTATGGCAGTACAAAAGAGTTTCTTGCCAGAAAGTTTCCATAAAATGATGGAAATGACAGTTTGCGCTTTCATTAAGTTATCAAGGCACGCATTTGTATTATGTAAGTTGCATATCGTCATATAGTAAGAAACATTTTGTATTGATGAATACGCATAGAAGTATACTTAGAAAGTAGGCCAGAATTGAAATTATATCGATCCGACAACGGCAAATTCCGTAACCGGAAGTATATTTGATTTTTCGGTCACTGAGTCAGTGTTGCCAAATCTCCATAACATTTTGGTACTCTATTAAAAAGATGAAGAAATTCCGTTTCCCTCGTAGGTTTTTGTAATTGCACTACAGAATCCCAAAACAGAACTATAATAATTTTCAAACAACAGACTTAAAATGTTTATTTGGGATTTGGAGTTATTATTGGTTAGATTTGATATCAATTTTTTTCAGGGTGCTCGGAGATTACTTACAAAATGAAAATTCAGTTTAATCGTACTTATTCAGAGACTAGGGAAAATTTTTTTTTAAAGTCATTACGATAATATGTCCTGATTTTATTTAACATTATGTACATAGTAACATAACATACTCTGAAGCTGTTGTGATGTACAATTATTTTCATTTTAGTTTACCAAATAATTTAAATATGCCGATACTATCGCTACATCGATAAATTTTTGTGACCAACGAATTCTTGTATACCAGAATGAAAAAAGTCTGGTATCTGGTACTTAGAGAGAATATCTGGAACAAATACCATAATTCTGGTACGTCTGGCAACATTGCGCGGAGCTTATGAACGTCAATTGTCTGTGACGTTCATGAGTTTATTTTCCAAGATTTTAGTTGGAACACTACGACTGTTTAACTGTTCAGCANCTATCGCTACATCGATAAATTTTTGTGACCAACGAATTCTTGTATACCAGAATGAAAAAAGTCTGGTATCTGGTACTCAGAGAGAATATCTGGAACAAATACCATAATTCTGGTACGTCTGGCAACATTGCGCGGAGCTCATGAACGTCAATTGTCTGTGACACTGTGTTGCCATCATTTTAATATTCGATTTGCAGTTTCATTTTCCAAGATTTTAGTTGGAACACTACAACTGTTTAACTGTTCAGCGTTCAACTTTTATTGTACATGCATTTCCTAAACTTCGCAAGTTGATAAGCAAAGTAAAAAATAATACGTTACCGAAGTTGCAGTCAGATTGGCCGCGCGACTGTCCCATTTCGTCAGTGAATAAGGTGAGTATAAATGGTGAATCTATTGCTCTGCCTTGATGGCTCCGGGGCAGAGTGAGTGACTTCTGACCAGAGGTTCTGGGTTCGCGCCCCAGCACTTCTGGCGCAGATTTACAATTCATATGGGTGCGCGCATTTGCAGTCATTTGAATTTCTCTATGCAGAGGAGCCTATGGTAGGGTGGAATTAAAAAATCCTCTAAGCTGGCCTCCATTCAGGGGGGCTTTCTTTAGCTCTCCTGTATGGAGGCCATCCTAGGGGATTTCTCCTAGTGGGATGAGGGAGTTTTGCTCCGTATTATCTTGCTACATAAAATACTGCATGTAGCTGAAATCGTAAAAAAATACTTTTCTCGTGGAAAGTTTTGGTATTTAAATTGTATGCATATTAACTTTTCCACGCGGCTTATTTATGCTTCAATCAAGTGAACCTGAAGAATAAGTTGAAAACTAAATATTTCTAAATTTTCTGATTTATAATTAAGAAAAAGAGAGAAAAATTTCATAAAGTATTTACCTAACATTTTAAATTCAACGTTAAGCTATACAACTTCCTGGGCACGCCGTTAGTTTGGCAGTTAACCGTGAAACATTATTTATAGCTTTGTTTCTACAAGGGCCGTGGCTGAGCGGTTAGTCTGTTCACCTCCCACCAATGCGAACTGGGTTCAATCCCCGGCCGGCCCCGCCGACGCTGGTCGGCGGGGTTTCTCAGGGATCTCCCCGTTTCCGCTCCTTTCTCATCGGCTCTCTAGACAGACCCTGTGTTCCGTTTGGGGGGCGAAGGCCTCAGAAAAGACACAACTACTGTAGGTTATCCCTGACCGCAAAACCCACGTTAATACCCGTGGTCCGCAGCCGAGTGAAAGTATGATTTGTCTGCGCTTGACGAATCGTCTTGAAGTTAGTAATTGTGTGTGCAGGACGCCGCTGGGTCTGGAGGACGTGTCGCGCTACCCGTACCTCCTGGCGGAGCTGGCGAGAACTAGGGGCTGGACCATCCCGCAGTTGGAGAAGCTGGCCGGCAAGAACCTGCTGCGGGTTCTCAGGAAAGCCGAGAAGGTGAGCACGCCTACTTTCTCTCTGGAGGACGGTGGTGTCTGATATGGTTTGTACTTCCGTCTTCTGTGGTTAAACATAGCTTTATAGTCTTTTCGCGGTTTCTTCCCACCTTTTTGAATCGAACCTTTGTCATGTAACATAGCCGTTTTATTTTCTTGTTAACATAAAAAAAACCTTATTTTGGGTTAAATGTTACCTCTTACAAATATGTAATAATATGAGTTATAGCAGGTAAAATATAGGTGTGTTGGTATGCCTAGTAAGATTTAGTTATCGTGCAAAATATTATTACACTGAGTGCACACGAATGTGGTGCGGTGTCCGTTTGGTGTAATTTTCTAGACTTAGTTACGCTTTGTTTGCACGAGGCAGAGGAATATCCTGACAGTAGTAGAAAATTAGCAGGGCTTCAGAATAGTTGGAAGTAAAAATGAAAGGACCAAATAGAGAGAAGAGGTTTGTTGGAACCGGCTACCAAGAAATAGTTCTTATGTACAGTATAATAAAACTGATTTTACTTTACAAATCATCTAAAAAGGTTTTTATAAATCTTATAATATGTACGTTTTTAGGAAGAAAATGTTGGAAAAAATATAGGCCTGATTGTGGCATACAAAATTATTAATTTTGTTTAATGATCTGTCGAGCGCATAAATACCGTGCGTTGGTTTCTGCTTGTTGTTTTCTTCCATACTTATTTACGTTTGACGGAAGGATGCTCAGTAAGAGACGTGAAAGTAGAACCAAAGAAGGGATTCAGAAAAGTTAGAGGAAACCACGAAGATGCTATACAAAATGTAATGTTGTTTTACTTTGAATATAGAGTAGAGTGCGCATGCTAACAACGCAGTAACCATCCTCCATGTTTCGACAGTACAAAGGTTAACTGTCAGATGCACTATAAAAATAATGTGCACTGGATTAGATGTTACATCAATGTTTATGTAAATTATTACATTGGAAAATTTGCACTCTTCCCATGGTCTAGTTTAAATGTAACCTACACACCTGTTTACACTGTTGCCCTGTGATATTGGCGGTGGGTGAATCGATGTTTAGGACATGTGCGGAACACTAAAATATTCTTAGCCTAAGAGTTTCACTCTGTCCGCGATAAAAAATGCAAGAAAATTTGCGTCGTGATTAATATGGCCGCAGCATTTTTTTTCAACCGTTTTATACTAGTCGCATGCATCAAACTACATATAAATAAGATTGAATTTGATGTAGTTTCTGAGGAATAGAACAAACAAGTACTGAAGACTTTCTGTCTTTTATAAACACGGAGAGTACAAAACTGTTTGGTATTGACTTAGGTGAATTATTCTCACGAATGCATATTTAAAGTATTACAGGGACGCGTAGCACATCTTTAATTAAATACTGCACTTAGAGGCGATGCGCTTGCTTGTGTCGCTCAGACCTTAGAGTGGCAGCGTCAAAGGACTGCTGTGTATCCTTTCACCGCATGTAAAAAATGAACCTTTCCGTGATATGTCTTTTATTTTCCTTACAATCGGTACATATCATACAGTCATTCATTTTTCTTACAATCGGGACATATATTTCAAATGTCATTTGTTCAACTTACTTAACGAATTTGCAACCAATACCTACAGTTTACAGTGGATACGCAATTTGCTTAAACAGTGGTCATGACATGCAAGTTAACCGGTGTAACGCTATGCAAACAGCACATACTGATTCGACATTAGGAAAATGTACATAACTTAATCTGGAATAAATAAGCAATTACAGATTTGCTAGGAAAANCATACTGATTCGACATTAGGAAAATGTACATAACTTAATCTGGAATAAATAAGCAATTACAGATTTGCTAGGAAAATATCATTTCTCCGTCTTTTATTTTAAGAAATGTGACAACTTCTTAATACAAAAACATACATATGTCTATAAAGGCTGTCAATGAATAAGTGTTACAAATTAATAGGGGTAGTACATGATATGGAACATATTTTATTCAGGTGCTCATGTCCGGAAATGCCTCCTTATTCCCAAAATTGCGATTATAGCATGCAAGGGCGGCGTCAGGTATTAAAAAGTGCATGCGAACCAGATTTATTACACACAGAGAGATTACAGCAGCCGCTCAAAACGGTTTCCTCTGCATTGGATGCACACTCTGTAACGCTGCAGCATGTTGCGGAACACGTCATTGAAGATGGTCCGCGTGTTCTTGGATGATGCACGGATTCTGGTCTCTGGGATTCACGCGTGAGTGGGATTTGTCATGCCGGAGCGGAAACTTTCCGCATTTGTTTAGGGTCAACGTGGTGCGAGTANTTTCCGCATTTGTTTAGGGTCAACGTGGTGCGAGTACAACATGGCGGGCGTCCATGTGCGCGCTCCATCTTGCTACGGTAACGAATTATTCTAACGATTATCCAGAACAAAACGTACGTGTACTTGGTAAAACGTAAACTTCATGCGCATAAAGTGTTATTATATAAAAGAAAGGAAATATGATAATTGATTACTATCAATAGCGTGTTACAGCCATGCGGGAATTGTAAGTGAGTGGTTAGGGCTGCGGCGTGGTAAGAAGAGGTTCGGTGGTTTGAAACTCTCTTGAACTGGTTTTTTTAAAATTTCTGTTACATCTTTATTTAAATTATGGGAAATTATATCTGAGGACATTTATTTAATCATAAACGAGTAATGAATATAGAATCACAATTATTCTTACCAGTTACTGCTGAAAGTTATCCACTGTAAATAGCGTCGTGTAATGCCTTCGGTATTTGTTCTCATGGTTATTTATTAAGTGTAATTAATTATTTCCGACATACACTTTTCATTTTTATCGAAATAAACCATTCCCCACGAATTTAGATACTCCTCATTCTAATGTTTGATAATTGTAGTAACGTTATAAAAAACTTTAGATTTATATTAAAATCTGTTTTTACTTTTTGTCTTTTTAAATTAAAGGTTAATTATGTTAATATTACAATGTATTGTTTCTAAAAAATCAAAGGACGTTCACATCAAGATATTAGATATGTACGTGTGCTTACTACAGGTAATATCAAAACCAAACTACCTACAATCTTGATTGACCAATCAAATGAACAGTGAAGTGTGTTTACCATACATTCGTAAATGTTCAATGTGACCACCACGACCGGCCCGAACGACATCTAAGCGATAAGTAAACTCGTTCAAGAAGCAAGGCATCAGCGCCGATTTTCAATTAATGTATGGGCAGGAATTTTTTGGCGGTAGACTAATTGGACCTATATTACTACGAAACACGTTGAATGGTGCAAGTTTTCGTGGTTTAATAGCAAACGAACTGCCTATCTTGCTGGGGGATGTGCCATATTTTCAAAGGCTAGATATGTGGTCCATTTTCTCCAAAATATCTGAGAACACATAACACAGACATTTAATGGGGGCGGTGGATTGGTCGGGTAGGTACAGTAAGTTGGCTATCACGTTCCCCTGACCTTAACCCCTTGTATTGTGGAGACACGTGAATGCCTGCCAACACATCCGAGACCAACCAGAAGTGTCAAAGGGCGTGTGATTCCCTATGACGTAGGGTGCTTTACTACGAATGGACGTCACGTTGAGCACCTCCTGTAGCTATGGTGAGCAAGTACTCATAGCTGTTACGGTAAGTTTATTATACATTTTTTTCTTGTTTTGGTGCATACTACCTCCTCGCAACATATGGAATACTTTTTCTGTTTCTAGGTGTTGCACTATATTACAGGCGCCCGGTGCCACTTTTTGATGTTTGAAGGAATAGGTCGTAAGTGGCGTGGATATCCAAACTAAGAATTGCAGTATTTTATACTTACGGAGATAAACTCCGTTTTTCGTAATTACGAATACATTTCCGTAATTGTATGCGCTCTTTTTTATGTTGCCTGTAGCTACATTATGCTTCTCTAACGTATGGCTGTTAGACTGCTCGCGTCCCACCAAGGCGAACCGGGTTCAATCCTTGGCCGGGTCACTCCCGGATTTCTGCAAGTGGGAATTGTGCAGGACGATGCCGCTGGTCAGTGGGTTTTNCAATCCTTGGCCGGGTCACTCCCGGATTTCTGCAAGTGGGAATTGTGCAGGACGATGCCGCTGGTCAGTGGGTTTTCTCTGGGATCTCCCGTTTCCATCCTCATCGGCTCTCAAGACCTGGTTGTTAACAGCCGTCTAAATCTCGACAAGGATACTATCTCACCTAGTNCAATCCTTGGCCGGGTCACTCCCGGATTTCTGCAAGTGGGAATTGTGCAGGACGATGCCGCTGGTCAGTGGGTTTTTCTCTGGGATCTCCCGTTTCCATCCTCATCGGCTCTCAAGACCTGGTTGTTAACAGCCATCTAAATCTCGACAAGGATACTATCTCACCTAGTGATGGTACTTTTGCACGCGGCGCCGTGCCACGGACAATATCCTGTCGGTGGCTCGCAGAGGAGAGGGTTGTGTCCCGCACCAAGCAATCCCGGCGATGGAGAGCCGCTGCGCCGCGGGCATCTGCGAGCTCCGGAGAGGCGCAATCAGCTCGTCGTACTCTCGTCCTGCCCCGGGCCTCGCCGGGCTCTATCAACACCGGCGGGAGGGTCGTCAAAGAGAATGAGGTACTCCTCCCTACTGCCGAACTTGCCTCCCATTCTGTGTTGGCCACTGTGGCGTATTACCACTTCTGTGACATTCTTAAATCTACTTTTAACACGCGTGGACTGCCATTTGGATCTTAATCGACAGAACGCCATAGTCCATTTACGGTTACTTCTGATGCCCCTGTTAAATTTCAAAATGAAAGTGCACCGCTTTCATGCGCACTCAGTGTAATAATACTTTTCATAAGATCTGTTTCTTACCAGGCATTACCAACACACGTACCTTTCCCCTGNGCGCACTCAGTGTAATAATACTTTTCATAAGATCTGTTTCTTACCAGGCATTACCAACACACGTACCTTTCCCCTGTTTTTATTCATATTAAATAATAAAGGAATTATTATTATGTATAGACCAAATATTATTGAAATTGGAAGTATTATTATGTTAAAACAGGTATAAAATGCTTGTGATTCATGACACATCCAAACACGGGGTGATTAAAAAAGTGCGAAGAAACCGCAAATGGACTATATACGCAGGACAGGCCACGAATACGAACAAACTTTCAATGGGATTCTGCCGTTACTAGAATAAATAACCGTCCACCCCTGGAAAAAATATTACACAAACATTCATAAATTAATTTTACTTCAAGCTATGTCTCATATCCGGTAGACGTGATATATATCTGATTTCCTTTAATTTGCTTCATGGCTTATTTCAAGATCAAGAAAAGTGTTTAGCAGTGATCGGAAACGAAATGTTTTTATTACTGCCAAATGTTATTATAAAACTTTTAAAGATTTCATGCCTGTGTAAAAAAGTAGAAGTCACTGTTAAATGTATGCATTTTACTTCATCCAGTGGAGTAATTTCAGCTGATATACTGATGAACACCGATTTGGAATTCAGAGAGTACAAACTACCTGGTTGGTTATCTTATTAAAAACAAATCTACAGCAACTGCCGAGTAATCACTTTATCGAAAATTCTTGCAAACTCCTGCGTCTTTGTTTTAAACATGCTCACTTGCTATTACATTCGGAATAAGGTGTACGCCACCCAAGGAGTCTATCAACGCTACAAATGATCTGACATTAACAGTCTCTTTACGTGGAAAGGCGTGTAATGAGAAGACATGTATAGCATCAGAGAGAAATAATAATGTAAAGAGAGAACACTTGAAATGAGCAAACAATTCTCATGTTTATTCGCAGGGGCCGCGGTGGCTGAGCGGTTAGACTGCTCGCCTCCCACCAAGGCCAATCGGGTTCAATCCTTCGGCCGGATCACTCCCGGATTGGATTCCTGCGAGTGGGAATTGTGCCGGACGATGCCGCTGGTTTTCTCGGGGATCTCCCTTGTATTCCGACGCTGTTCCATTCTCACCTCATCGGCTCTCAACTCAACAGTACGGCTGATTAGAAAATTAGGTCCCGCACTATCACAGAATTAAGAAACACGAGTAGATTGTAAAGCGTTTGGTATTACACACAGGTGCCGAATAATGTTTTATCTTCTATTCATTGTCCTGCTTGCTTCATAGTGCAAGCTTTAACGGCTCNGGCTGATTAGAAAATTAGGTCCCGCACTATCACAGAATTAAGAAACACGAGTAGATTGTAAAGCGTTTGGTATTACACACAGGTGCCGAATAATGTTTTATCTTCTATTCATTGTCCTGCTTGCTTCATAGTGCAAGCTTTAACGGCTCACCGAACACGTTAGGAAAAAACCGTGTATGTTATAACGTAAGCAACAAACTGCAGCAGGACTGTAGTCAGAGCATTANCCGAACACGTTAGGAAAAAACCGTGTATGTTATAACGTAAGCAACAAACTGCAGCAGGACTGTAGTCAGAGCATTAGGGAAAGAATTTCTATGTCCAAAGGGGCTCTTAACTGTATTGTAGAGTGCTTGAAATGCGTGTTTTTTTACGANTATTGTAGAGTGCTTGAAATGCGTGTTTTTTTACGAAGCTATTGACGTACACCCTGATAAACACTTCAGATGAGGCCTGTTGAATGCTACCAAGGCATCAAACACATTAAAAAGTCCGTTTCGGAGCATACCTACGTAGGTTAAACGTCTTTTTTTTTTTATCACATCCCGTTGTGAAACAACTCTCAGACCTGATATTCACCATATTATGATGGGGCAGGGGATAGGAAGATATTATATATGCAATGAGTTTTTTCATGAAACATTTATGGTTACGTATATTCGATTTTGATGTTTTCTTCGTGTTTTTAATTATTTTAGGGAGATTCCGTTTATCCAGATAACCAAGAACAATATTGACCGCGTTCGTAGTATGTCAGACGTTCGGTCTAGATGTTTCGTTAGCTTTTACCCTACGCAATTCATCAGACAGAGCATGCATGAATTTCAGTCATTATACCAAAAACTTTATTAGCTGTCATTTGTATTGTAATTGTTCCTTGTGTGGCGGCAGCATCTTCAACGAAAATTAGTTTAATATACGGTAATGCCCTGTTTAGAGAATTTCATTCGTCATGAGACCATCTCCCCGCTTGCAAATTAATCTCTGACCGCAGATTCGCAATGAGACGTGGTTGTTGTTTGGGCCAGCGGGTGGAGCAATCAGCCGACCGGGCGTTCATAACGCGGACGATAAATAACGCCAGCGACCGCGAAATGCTAGCCCGCGCCACATACATTTGTTAACCGCTTTGTGGGAACATCCCGCATAGCATTTGAATGATTAGCGCGCGTATTTGTGTTTATGGATTCATCGAGCAGTTACCGTAACTTGCGTGAGTCAAGGCCATTTCTCATGAAAACAGAAAATATAACCCCCTCTTTTATTAAACCTAGATATACCGTTTCGCTTTAAAAAAAAAATGGATTTTCTGTCCACTACATATTATCGTAAGTTGTCTTAGTATTCGGAGGTGTTTTTGGGCGTGTTCCGTCATCAGCTCAAACGTTTAAAATTACTTACGTACGCAGGTATTGAAGGGAGATGAGGACGAGGGTTGGTGGCCGGGCCCTCGGCAAACCTTTATTTTCAAACCACAAAGTATAAGGAGGCAATAACGAAAGCCAAAACTATTCAGAATTCAATTTCACTGAGTTGGAAAATTAAGGACTGTAAAGGCCATACAAAAAAGGCTGTCTATGCCTCAGCATAGCATTCCATCTCTTTCTGAGAATCGTTGGTGGTCAGTCCTCCACCGTAGAACAACACATTGCACTAGTGACCTTATTTTCTGAGAGCAAAAAACTCAAATACAGAAACTACTCACTAAGCATTGAAGAAATGCACCTCCTCAAATGCATTATTATTGTAGTTGAACCACTGGGAATTCTGTGTGAGCATATGCGTGGAGAAACTTACGTTACATCATCTGCTCTCTGGACTGTCTATAAAAAATCGAAAGAAAACATACATTTTACCGACAAAAACGAACACATGCAGGATCGCAATAATTGAGGCGATGAACATGAAATATTCGCCAGTGCTTTGTATGAGCATTAAATGCAGGTGAACTCTCGAAAATTGTTACAAGAGGCATCATTTCCTGACCCTCGATTNGTGCTTTGTATGAGCATTAAATGCAGGTGAACTCTCGAAAATTGTTACAAGAGGCATCATTTCCTGACCCTCGATTCAAGAGCGAGTATGTCGAGTCTTATGAGGAAGTTGTCGCCTGTGAAAGATAAAGCCCGAGCTGTAGAGCACTGATCAATGAAACTTCAGAGGAAAGTAGAACTGACAGTGATGATGAGAAGAATGTGAAAACAATGAAAGTATTAGCAACAATCATAAAGCCTCCGACAACTGAAAAATCGTCCGCTGAGATGGTAGAAGAAAAATAGAGAGTTACCTGAGAAGGACCCCCGTCGATTTAGAAGACAACCCTTTACTGTGGTGGGAGTCCAATTCTTTTTACTCCCCGAAACTTGCAACACTAGCTAAAAAAATACCTCTGCATTAGAGCGAGTTTTCAGCTGAGAACATTGTGACGGACACACGTTCCTATCTTTCATCAGAACATATCAATGAACCTGTGTTCTTAGCTATGAACAAGCAGCTCCGTAAGTAAAAAGTTGTGAGTGTTCCTATGACCTTTGCAAATGTTTTTGTAACATAAGTTATTTTAATGGTCGTCATTTTTATAGTATGTGCAATCAGAAATTGTGATTGTGAAGCTATGTTCTTTGTCAAGATAAGCATTTGCACAGTTACTGAAATGCCAATATTTCTGGAGTTTCAAAAATTTATTTCATTCTGAGCGTAACTATGTAGATTATTTTGTCAGTTTAGGGAATAATGATCAGCCTGCTCACAAAAACCAACTAAAATTCAGAACTAATGGTTTCTTAGCTTATTAAACAATTTCTGATCTGTGCAAAAGAAAATTAACCATTGTCAGAAAGATAATATTGTAAATTAATTTGTGGAAAGTCTTTAAAAACAAACATTTTTGGTTGCACATGATATCAAAACTGATTTAATTAAGTCTAAATAATTGTGTACATGAAGACGATACTATGAAACAATGCATAAATTAAAGTAATGTGTTATAAAGTTTTATGTATATAAGTAAAAAAAACCAGAATCATCACAAATTCACTAAAACACAATAAATACATTCCCAAGAAACGATGCCAGCATTGTATCAGAAATCAGCATTCAGTTGAGATTCCCTGAAAATATTCTTTGTTTTCTTCAGGAATAAACTCACAAATGTTTATCCTGTCACGGACTTCAGCTTACACCAATGCTTTGCAGTCTGAAAATACGACGTGTGGCAGTGTTCATAGAGTAGAAATTTGGGTGAAATCGACCTAGCAATTCTTGAGTTTTATTCTTTCCCAGCTATAATTTTCATGTGGCGTTATCTTACAAAAATGGTCGGCTAATCCACATGTGCATTTCTGAATTCGACGCTAACGCGCCGTTTGGAAGTACCAACTTTGACACTTCGTCTAATTTTCTTTGGAAGTTAGCGATTTAGAAAATAAGTACACGGCATGGTCGAAAACTTAAAATAGCAGGTGTTATTACTGTGTACTATAAGCGTATCGCATCACACTGTGATAATACCGAAAATTCGATAATATCGAAACATCGATATTTTTCAAAGTTACATATCGCTCTATAAGTTATTTTCCGTATAGATAATTATCGATATATCGAACAGCAATAGCGGGGACAGGAAGTGGACCGGTGCAGGGTGGAAGGGGTCAGGGGGTCGACGTAAAGCAAACACCCCGTCGCAAAATCTGGTGTACATAAAAGCATGCAGGACCTCCCTTACCGGCAAATCCCTTAGTCCCACTGATAGCGGCGGTCTTGATTTATCGCGCACAACAGTACGGCGAGGATCGAGAGAGTGCGAGGGGGAGGGTAGGGAGGTTAGCCCGACCTCTCCCCCCTCCCCCTCATCTTCCCTAGGGATTACCGGCGTCGNCCTCTCCCCCCATCCCCCTCATCCTCCCTAGGGATTACCGGCGTCGCGCGCTCTTATTGGACAGGCCGGTAATCCTCTTACGAGGGCGCCGGGGTCTCCTCTGAACCTTTAACAAAAACACGAGGTGTTTCTTCAGTACGGCCGCCTGAGCTGGAACGATGGCGCGGCAGCGCTGTGCAGTCGAGAGTATATGAGGGTCAGTGGCGCTGGAATATTTGTAAAGTGCTAAAGAAACCACAGACCATATGACAATACTGCTGGAAATAGACAGCGAAAAGGAAAGTATTTAATCCTGATAGTTAAAATGGTACTTTTTGCTCCCCTCCTCTTTCATCTGTTAAAAGGACGCCAAAATTGTCTGCAGCCGTGCGTCGTTAAATTTCCCTATATTTAGCATTGCCATAGATAAAAACTGTACTGGGGAATGATAGGTGGAGGCTGCAAGGTATTCCGAAACGTCGGGAAAAACAACGACTGACGTGGCTACATCCAGAAGCCAAGAATATACAATTTACTGAGGAACTAAAAAATACGTGAAAATAAT
>NQII01001850.1:241807-291727 GCA_002778355.1 Clitarchus hookeri | reverse complement strand
AAAAATTTTATGTTGTAACTCACCCACAGAATTTGGAATGTTACAATGTACACCTGTATGCTGTATGTACCCCTCTGTTCCTGTGACGCCAATGTATCCTGTATCCTCCTGCAGAGAGTATACCTCTCGCAATTTTGTGTATACTGCTTCACAAACTTATATAAAGGGCTTGCGGCTGAACGTTAGTGAGACACCCAGAGGGCGTGATGGGAGGGAATGGACAGTTGAACAGGGTAGTCTGTTTTGCAACATACATGTATTCCTACCGCCGATTCCGCTGGCATGTCTGTTGCCATGCGTGGTTTCACTGTTCGTGTTAAAATGGTTATTACTGGTGACAGGCAGTAGTAAAGTGTTCAATTAGCATGTCATCCACTTGTACGTGTTTTGTCCTAAATGCTGGCACGATTTGAGGCCTGCAAGTTGTAAGTACATTTGCACTCTTGTAACACGAAAATACTTGCAGCTAGGACTTGGAAGTGAAATTTCATGCAGACAAGTTCTGTAACACAAACAAATACGCAATTGTTATCTATTTCCTACAAGTGTGGTATTATAGGTAGACATTGTTTATAAGCGCATCTGCTTTAATTCTGGTTCACATGTTTTTTTTGTGGTTATGGTAGTTCTATATAATTTAGAAATATATGGATGTTTGAGAATAACAAAGACAATGTTGCAGGTGTGTCTTACAGGTACTTGCCAAGAAACAAATTTGTAGCAGTCAATGACTTTTAATTTGAAGAGAAACTACGGTTAAGTACTACGCAGTTTGAAAATGTTTTGGACGAAAAAGCAGGATTCCTTGAAAACTAAATTTATAGATTTTACAGTTTGTCAGCAGAACAATCACTTCANGTTTGGACGAAAAAGCAGGATTCCTTGAAAACTAAATTTATAGATTTTACAGTTTGTCAGCAGAACAATCACTTCATATTGGATTGTATTGACTCGGAAACAGTTGGCAGTATCATGGAATAACAAAACGACAAACTATCGTAATTTATAAAACCACGAATGTGCACTTTTTACAGTTGTTAACTAGCCTTAGAACCCATCTGCAATTGCAGAATTGGTATGGATTTTTGCAAGTCTCGTTCCTCAGCTTGTGTTACCTGACCTGTTACTATAAGTCGACAAGTTGTAGACGTATGTGACTTATATTACGGACCATAAGAGCTGCTGCGTGTGTACTGTAGTTGGGTTAATTTAGAAAAGTTACATTTTTATTAAGTTATAAAACCTAGTAAAATCGATCAGTTCCGTGGGACAGTTTAAGACCTTTCTGTTACAGTGGAATTTTCTTATGACAAATGCCAATGTACGTCGCAAATTAACTACGAATTTGGCTGTGTTCACTTCGCCGAGAGTAGAGCGCTAGTGAATCAGTACTGTAAGTTCTCGTTAGAAACACGCAGCGATAGTGCAAGCTGCTGAAATGCTAGTTTCTTACCGTGATGCGAGCGTGTAAAGGCGGCATGCACGCATTTTTATTCTTAAGTTAATCCCAGTTATAGGCAGTGCTGTAGTCTAGGACGAACGTTTGACCAGCAGTAGAAGGGTCCGATAAGTAAAATTACTTTGTTGGTAAGAATATGCCTTGGTTAAATCTGATCGTCTCACAATTCGGCAACAAATTCATACCAAACAGTTAAAGTAATATTTGCCAGTTTTAAATTGCATTCCCTTAATGGTTTATTAAACTACTCACATGTTTGCTCATTCTTAACAACCAAAGGATCCACTAAACTGAAGCGCTTCTTTCTACGAAGTCAGAAAAGTAANCACATGTTTGCTCATTCTTAACAACCAAAGGATCCACTAAACTGAAGCGCTTCTTTCTACGAAGTCAGAAAAGTAACTGGTAATTAAAATCCGAAAGACGCAATGCAGAGTCCATGCACTTTTTGCTGATGTAGCACGGTACTCGCTTCTACCTCCGTGAAAGTGTCGGGACTACAAGTCTGGTCGCAAAGAGCGGATCACCTCCCACAGCCCTACATATCGAGACGCACCACCGTATTAATTTACTAAAGTGACCGACCGCTTTCGAGTGGTTCCTCGTGAGCGACAGTGAAGCGTCCTTCCCCAAGTGCGATCACGCGCGCCTAGTTGCCCGTCTCCCCTTACAACTGACCTGGACCGTGTTTGTCGAGGCTGTCTGCGTGTTCTGGACCAGCGTACGTCAAGCGGCGGTCTTGAACCTCTCAGGATGCACTGGGTGAGGCGAACAATCCACGAGACAGTTGGAGCGGCTGCTGCAACGTAAAGAGAGGTGTGTGTGTACCCCAACTGACATGGCATATGTGTCGAAGTTATGTTACACAGTCGTCACACACTAGCAGCGCTAGCGCAAGCTATAATGGAAATAAGATAAATATATGAATATATTGGAAACAATTAATACGTGTTTCATATGAAGTTCCAACTTATTTCTAATAACTTATTGAACTAAGTTTTTTTTATATTTTAAGGGATTGCGTGGAAACCAGCAACGTACTCTATGAATTCAGACCATGGATTATTCTCATTCCTAAAACAATAATACAACCATTTTTTTGAAGACATTCTAACAATTACTTGCAGTTGTTAGAATGGGATTCACCAAATACACGCACCTCGATGGTGAAAGGCAAGAAGACTCACCGAATGCAAGCACCCCGATTGCTAGCGGCAAGGAGAACTTCTGCACAAACTATTTATATCTGCAGGATTTGAACCATGAAGTTTAAATCTTATCATCGTGAAAGCAGAATGCCCTAAACATGGGGTTCCCCTTGAAAAAATGCAGAAGCATAACTACACATCGTCTGTTGCGTCATATATTACAGGTNAAGTTTAAATCTTATCATCGTGAAAGCAGAATGCCCTAAACATGGGGTTCCCCTTGAAAAAATGCAGAAGCATAACTACACATCGTCTGTTGCGTCATATATTACAGGTAAGACAACATTTTTAAGACACTAATGTAGTAGTTTTCATCGCGGATTCCTTCTTAATGTAACAAAGGGTAATCTACTTTGAACCAACTATAGCACCATCTATAGTGAATAGCTAAAACATTTTCTAACAAATTTTCCATACATGTTGACGTAGAATCCGAATCTCCAATAAAACATGGGGATTCCCATATATTTCAACGTTGTCCCCCATCCCTCAGATGGGGTGACGGTGAGCCAACTTTTGCGACCTGGAATCACCTTCTCAAGAATAGTAAGGGTTTATTTGGAGACTTTTTTTTTGTCGTACGACGCATCTATTTCGCGTCGTGTAAGGTAATGTGAATCACCTGGCGTGTGTGTACACGATGATATTTAAATATGGTGATAAGGTGTACAATGTGGCTGACGTTACAAATTCGCATTGTATAGCGTGGCGGGAAACGTTTGAGTTGGTATTGGGTGGTAGTAGCCGGGACATACGAGTATGATGAGGAGGGTAGGTAGTGTTAGTAGCAGGCCGGAGGTGTGAGGGCACGTACAGGGCCGGTCACGAGTGTCCATCCTGTGAAACACGACTGCATTCGGGAACACTGTGATGGAACTGNAGGGCACGTACAGGGCCGGTCACGAGTGTCCATCCTGTGAAACACGACTGCATTCGGGAACACTGTGATGGAACTGGGTGACACTTTACGTCTGAATACCATCCACGCTTACCTCACACCGTCAATTCATTGTTCAATCCACCGACAAGGTTATTTGTGTTCATCACTCAGTGTATTATGCCACGCGACTTCCGATCATTGATCGCAGGTGTATGCGTGTTGCCTAAGTACCGGGCCAAGGTGTTTGGTGCTTGTCTACTATATGCATTAATTCCTCGGAAATGGTTTGGATAGAGACAATTATGTACCAGACCTTTTTAATATATTTCAACGTGTTACTTCTTAATCCTAAACTCGAAACGTGATCATGTGTCGGTGACACACAATGTCCCGCAAAATCAGAGTTGCCAGCCCTATTTTTATCTCGACTCGTATTGATGATGGTGAAAGGTGTTACATGGAAAGTAAATCGTTGTCCATTAACTCGTAATCTAGAATCTGCCAGTTTTATTGTGAATACGTTTCCTAGAATGCGCAATTGCACAGTCTTTAAGCTCCTAATTTAAGAGTGTGTACCGCCCTTCGGAAGTACTTTAGGTGGCATGCTGTATTATGTTTTCGCCTTATTTTGTCACAGAGAATACGTGGCCGGTGTTTGTCCCCGTATTTTAGTAACGACCTGTATGCTAATGTGTTTGTGTGTGTTTAAATTTGTATTCATAATAACTTAGACGATTTTTTTNTTTTAGTAACGACCTGTATGCTAATGTGTTTGTGTGTGTTTAAATTTGTATTCATAATAACTTAGACGATTTTTTTATAACACATCAACGCTATTTATTTATCTATCTGTGTGCTAAAGGCGCTCAACCAAACATATTTTCATTNTTTTTTTTATAACACATCAACGCTATTTATTTATCTATCTGTGTGCTAAAGGCGCTCAACCAAACATATTTTCATTGCTTGAAATATATTTTATAATCACGCGCTTATATACATCGGTTTCTTGAAATGTTCTAGAAATTGATTGAATTTATGAATAACGAATTTTAATTACCATTAATAATTACGAAAGCCATTTAATATAGTCTTATTAATCATTTCCCAAACACCCAAATTATTATTTCAATAGGCACAGCAATTGCCAACTGGAAATAAATTCCCGAACACCCATGTCGTTGGCATCGTGATAAACGAAGCCTACGTCAGTATTGCAAAGAGATCTGTAACCTCGTTAGATTTTCTGCAAGGCTGGAGAAGTTTGTTAAACCTCGNGCCTACGTCAGTATTGCAAAGAGATCTGTAACCTCGTTAGATTTTCTGCAAGGCTGGAGAAGTTTGTTAAACCTCGCGCTCTCACCTCCAAACGGCCACCTGCTGAACTACACAATGGGACAACGGGACAATAATGTTAGCTCAAAAGTCCACTGCAACCAGTTAGCTGTTCGCAGGTAGAAACAGCCAAAAATTGTTGCAGATGACAGATGATTATCTTTCCGAGGCGAAGTGGTGTCCAACTAAAACTTCCAATACTACGAAGGTTCGATGAGAGTAAACGGTCACCATACGGTTATCTCGTGTGATTCATCAGTGACTACTCTGGATAATGTATGTTACATTAACTTTTTAATATAAACACAGCCATACTCTGAATGGTTTCCAGATAAACTGTCTGAAGGAACCACAAGGGAAATCATTAAAAAAATATTTNAACACAGCCATACTCTGAATGGTTTCCAGATAAACTGTCTGAAGGAACCACAAGGGAAATCATTAAAAAAATATTTCTCTAACACTTCTGAAGAAAAACTTTAATTAATAAAACAATAATACGAGAGATTTACTCCCTATACTCGTATTTAAGGAAGCCATGTCTGTGTTCTGTGTTTATAGTGGTCCCGTGCGAAATGCGTGTAATGATTACTTAAATAAAAATCTTGCCAAGTAAGCCGAATAGAAATATAAACAAATTATTAACGTATACACGACGGTATAAAATTGACAGATCCATTGTGGCATTTAATATGCATTAAATAATTAAAAAACTTAGTANACGTATACACGACGGTATAAAATTGACAGATCCATTGTGGCATTTAATATGCATTAAATAATTAAAAAACTTAGTACTATCGAAGTAAAACACTAGTATTTATGCCACATGGTTGTGACGGAAAGGCATAGAAAACGGGACGTCATGGTTATAGCATGATATGAACAAATTGTTCCAACAATTGGCTAATAACTTTGAACATGCTATGGCTGGCTTCGATCTGTCGTTACCCCGAGCTAGTCGCGCATTATTTAGTGTCTTAATAAGAATCACTACCCTTAATTACACTGGATAAAGAGTTTAGTACTCCATCCATCGAAAAAAATTAAAGCTATTATTACATGCTTGCTGCTCTGCATCGCTTCCCTGTCCTGATCNAGAGTTTAGTACTCCATCCATCGAAAAAAATTAAAGCTATTATTACATGCTTGCTGCTCTGCATCGCTTCCCTGTCCTGCTCAAACGAGCGAAACAGTATACCTAGGAGAGAGTGGTTACGCGAGAAGTGCGCGGTGACTTACAAAGGCCAGCTGCCACGTGTGCTTGGTAAGCCTATCGGGACTTGTGCGCTCCTGACCTTCAGCGGATTGAACTTATGGGGTTATCCTTGAAAGAATTGTTTAGTCATCGCCCTTGCCTCTCTCAGCGAGACTCGGGTTGCGGGGAACCATCTAGATCGGACTAGTGAGATTAATTAAGCCACGACAGAGCCTACAAGCCGACAGTTTTAGAGCGACCTTAAGCGCCAAGTGAGCCAAGAGAGCGAAGCGACGAGAGTGACGTATGCGGACTGCGAGCATCGGTACAGTGGAGAGAGAGCCGACAGGTGGGACTATAGAACTGGATGCGTGAGTGAGAGACATTTGGAATGGTGCCAGTGGCTAAAACCTCCTTCCCTCTTCACGGCCGTGGCATAATGAAGGATGCCACGGGTGTGAGGAGCGAGGGGACCCCCCATGTCCAAGCACAACATCACCCATGAAATCATATACCATGTCCATTCATTTCACCAAGTTCATCAAAACAACCCTGGTAAGTGCAGAGGCCATACGGCCTAAGCATATTTACCCGCAATAATTCACGAGTAATATTTTTCTTAGGGGAGCGGGCCCCCTTAATCTTAGCGACTTGCGCCTGGCTTTTCGCCTCACGAGCAAAGCTGTCGTGGGGTGAACATCGTGCTCGTGGCTGCTATCTCGCCAGGTTCTGCCCCCCCCCCGACCATCGGGACCAACGAAGGCGACGGGACTATGGGCAGCTTGGGTGCGGCGGCGACTACTCCGCAACTTGTCGCGTGCCCAGGTGGAGGATAGAGGATCCCCAGGCTCTGGGGTGGCTGGGAATATTACAATACCAGTCCGTGGACCAACTGGCCGTCGTGGACCTGGGTAGCTCAGTACAAGATGGCGAAGTGCATCGAGCATGAAGCAGCCAAACGATCACAAGGCGGGTGGGGGATCTCGAGGTACCACCGGCTGCGCTATGACTGGAACTGGAATGCACCGGACCTTAGAAGCATCACTGACATCAGCCTTCAACCTGGGCCAGTGACTCGCCACCACCACTGGTAAGTCCCGGAAGTCCCGCCGAGCACTTTTAGTGCTCACCTAAGACCGACGTACTATTTTGGAGGATGGCTTCCAGGGAAATTCCTCCCCGCCTTCACTCACGGCATGAAGATCCAGCTGTCAGCGCTGAAGAACGAAGATGGAGTGAGTAGGTCCCATTACTGAGCTGCCCAGATCTCCGATGCACTCGACGATTAACCGGGGTTATATAAAAATTGTACCCCAACGTGATGTTACAAAAGCATTAATAAAAGTTGCTCACGCAAGCATAATCAAACCTTAGGATGATTACATTATTTACAAGCCACATGGCTTCTTCTATATTTATGTCACACTGAATACTTTATACTTTACAAGAAAATGCACTGAAACAGGCAATCATGCCTATAAAGGTTTTCATATACGAATACCTAACAAAAATATAGAGCGCCAAATGCCTATATTAGCTTTGGCCAGAAGGTATTTTAATACAATATTATCTCAAATGCATGATGACGCAGAGGTGAGCCAAATACCCCGAGACGGCCCCAGCCTGGCCATTTCATACATCAGAATTTTACACCCCCTCTCTACTGGGAAATAACTATTGCAACGTTGCGATTTTCATAATCAGTTGGCTTATGGAAAAATGGCTAATCTAAATTCTTAATTAAAATTGATGCATCCGCATGGAACCAAAAAACAGTCTGATACTTTTTTCTGGTCTTCGTTATTTTGCGTTTTACAACTCCGCCGACGCTTGGGGGAGACGATACAAGGAGCAGTGACGTCATGAATCACGTGATCACTCTGCCGGCAGCGCTAGCGGCGACACTCGTTACGCCCGGCAGAGTGAAGACAGCCGGCTGCCGGGCTGCGGTCCCTGCTTGACGGCAGGCCCATTTGACGGCGTTTGGTGGTCGGTTTTTCGGCAAGGATGGCGAGGTTCATAAGCCAGCAGACGAAACCTCCAACTTCATTTAAAGGTAAAGGAACACCATAATGTCCCCTTTTCAGGCTGCACGTAATTATTTCCACCGGGATGCGCACATTTTTCGGTCGTGGCTCGTGAGGTGCTTAAGGGAGACGCCCAGCCGTCTCGAATCTTAACCTTAATTATCAACTTCATTATCTTTTATTATTATTGATTAATTAAATCATATAATTATCTTTAATTCCATATATTAACTATGAACTGCNTTTCATTATCTTTTATTATTATTGATTAATTAAATCATATAATTATCTTTAATTCCATATATTAACTATGAACTGCTGCCAAACTCATTTTTAATATTAACTGTGCTCACAAACACCTACCAGTTTCTTTTATTATTATTAACGTTACTTTTTCGCAGGCCATGCCTCCTCGACCTACTTTCTGACAATTATAACCTTTCGGCTTAGATTCCGCTTGCACAAAACCGTCACGAAGCAAGTAGTAGGAAAAAGTTCCTTCTGGGACACCTGGCATCCTGGTGGGGACAGGCGGCCAACTTGGGTGACACGTCATGCAGCAACCTCCTACAGCCCTTTCTTGCCGATGTCGTCCATGCTGGATTTCCCTCCCGCTCTATCAATCCTATGNATGCAGCAACCTCCTACAGCCCTTTCTTGCCGATGTCGTCCATGCTGGATTTCCCTCCCGCTCTATCAATCCTATGACCAATGGCAGCCATCTCGGATTTCGCTACTTCATGCGCTTACCTTCTGTGTGGGGGTTTTCTCAGAGTCCTTCCGATCTCCTTTATTTTCTTATGCTCTCTCATTGCTTCCTACCAGATGCCCCTGCTTCATGCTCTATGACCTAAGCCTACTTATAAGCATAGTTGACTGAAATTTCCGAACTGTCTGTATCATAGTCACAAAATTCATANCTATGACCTAAGCCTACTTATAAGCATAGTTGACTGAAATTTCCGAACTGTCTGTATCATAGTCACAAAATTCATAACATAGGCATCACTCCCAGCAACTAAACGGACCGCAGAGTCATATATGCCTTAAGCGTACCTGCCAGGATTCCAGGGGATAGGAAACCATAAGGAATATGAGAAAACCAAGGTGGAGGGATANTGCCTTAAGCGTACCTGCCAGGATTCCAGGGGATAGGAAACCATAAGGAATATGAGAAAACCAAGGTGGAGGGATATCACAGAATGCAAGAGTGTGAGGTGGAATCATCTGGTAGGGAGAAATGAGAGCGCTTGAGAAAATAAAGGGGATCGNAGGTGGAGGGATAGCACAGAATGCAAGAGTGTGAGGTGGAATCATCTGGTAGGGAGAAATGAGAGCGCTTGAGAAATTAAAGGGGATCGGGAGGACTCTGAGAAAACCCCCACACAGAAGGTAAGAGCATGAAGTAGCGACATCCAAGATGGCCACCATTGGCTAGGAATTACAGAGTGGGAAAGGAAATCCAACATGGTTGATGTCTTAAAGGAATGACATAACAGGAGGTTGCTGTGTGATGTCATCCAAGATGGCCGCCGGCTTGGCCCCTTGTCCACGCCAGGACACCTGGTGTCAGAGAAGTAGTATTTTCCTACAACTGAAGCACGCTGANGTCAGAGAAGTAGTATTTTCCTACAACTGAAGCACGCTGAGCTTCGTGATGGTTCTCAACAAGCCCTCCATCTCGAAATTCCTGGTTTTAGGAACCATTCCTCTCTCTCCCTTCCATCCGCAGGCAGGAAAGGTGACTAAACAGTTATGGGTACTAAGGGGGCCTTAAAACAAATCAGACTGCTGGACTTGCNTCCGCAGGCAGGAAAGGTGACTAAACAGTTATGGGTACTAAGGGGGCCTTAAAACAAATCAGACTGCTGGACTTGCCACAGTATATCGTCATGACCAACAACCAGGCGGGATGGGCTAGCTGTCTCCAACCTGGGCTCGAGACATTAAATACAAATTGGAGGACAAGGGCTTGTACTTCCCCTTCACTGAGGGAGCAGTGTCCCATTGATGATAAACGGTGGCGGCACATGTTGCTTCCCGCCTACCCCCACACATAAGCCAACTGAACTTGAGACAAAAGGGGAAACCAANACGGTGGCGGCACATGTTGCTTCCCGCCTACCCCCACACATAAGCCAACTGAACTTGAGACAAAAGGGGAAACCAACTTTCATAAAGTTTCCCAATCAAACTTTAGCTCCTTCACTATATTAACAACGTCCGATAGGGGTTGCTTCTGCGTTCGTCTCTTTGTAATAATAATTGTGGGCATTNGCTTCTGCGTTCGTCTCTTTGTAATAATAATTGTGGGCATTGTTAACTCACATACACTGAGGTGACAAAAGTCATGGGATAGCAATATGCAAATAAACAGATGGCAGTAGTATCGCGTACAAAATGTATAAATGAGCAGTGCATTGGCTGGGCTTTCATTTGTATTCAAGTGATTTATGTGAAAAGGTTTCTGGCGTGATTATGGCAGCCCGACAGGAATTAACAGACTTTGAACGCGGAATTGTAGTTGAGCTCGACGCATGGGNACGGTGGCGGCACATGTTGCTTCCCGCCTACCCCCACACATAAGCCAACTGAACTTGAGACAAAAGGGGAAACCAATTTTCATAAAGTTTCCCAATCAAACTTTAGCTCCTTCACTATATTAACAACGTCCGATAGGGGTTGCTTCTGCGTTCGTCTCTTTGTAATAATAATTGTGGGCATGGTTAACTCACATACACTGAGGTGACAAAAGTCATGGGATAGCAATATGCAAATAAACAGATGGCAGTAGTATCGCGTACAAAATGTATAAATGAGCAGTGCATTGGCTGGGCTTTCGTGTGTATTCAAGTGATTTATGTGAAAAGGTTTCTGGCGTGATTATGGCAGCCCGACAGGAATTAACAGACTTTGAACGCGGAATTGTAGTTGAGCTCGACGCATGGGACATTCCATTTCGGAAATGGTTAGGTAATTCAACATTCCGAGATCCACAGTGTCAAGAGTGTGCCGAGAATAACTAATTTCAGGCATAACCTCCCACCATGGACAACGTAGTGGCCGACCACCTGCACTTAATGACCGAGACAAACGACGTGCGCGCAGAATGGCCAGTGTTAACAGACAAGCAACACTGCGTGAAATAACCGCAGGAATCAATGTGGGACGTACGACGGACGTGTCCGTTAGGACAGTGCGGCGAAATTTGGCTTTACCAAACTCGAGTGCCTTTACTAACAGCATGACATCGCCTGCAACGCCTCTCCTGGGCTCGTGACCATATCGCTTGGACCCTAGACGACTGGAAAACCGTGACTCGGTCAGATGAGTCCCGATTTCAGTTTGTAAGAGCTGAAGGTAGGGTTCGAGTGTTGGGCAGACCCCACGGACCCAAGTTGTCAACAAGGAACTGTGCAAGCTGATGGTGGCTCCATAATGGTGTGGGCTGTTATTACATGGAATGGACTGGGTCCTCTGGTCCAACTGAAACGATCATTGACTGGAAAGGGTTATGTTTAGCCACTTGCAGCCATTCATGGACCCAAACAACAATGGCATTTTTATNCGACTGGAAAACCGTGACTCGGTCAGATGAGTCCCGATTTCAGTTTGTAAGAGCTGAAGGTAGGGTTCGAGTGTTGCGCAGACCCCACGGACCCAAGTTGTCAACAAGGAACTGTGCAAGCTGATGGTGGCTCCATAATGGTGTGGGCTGTTATTACATGGAATGGACTGGGTCCTCTGGTCCAACTCAACCGATCATTGACTGGAAAGGGTTATGTTTAGCCACTTGCAGCCATTCATGGACCCAAACAACAATGGCATTTTTATGGATGACAATGCGCCATGTCACCGGGCCACAACTGTTCGCGATTAGTTTGAAGAACATTCTGGACAATTCCAGCGAATGATTTGGCCACCAAGATCGCCCGACATGAATCCCAACGAACATTTATGGGACATCGTCGAGAGATCAGTTCGTGCACTGGAAACACTTTCGCAATTATGGACGTCTACAGAAGCCACATGGCTCGATATTTCTGCCGGGGACTTCCAACGACTTGTTGAGTCCATGCCACGTCGAGTTGCTGCACTTCGCCGGGCAAAAGGAGGTCCGACACGATATTAGGAGGTATCCCATGACTTTTGTCGCCTCAGTGTATATTTTGACTTTAGCATGTAAGTAGTTACAATAAGTTGGGCAGGTAGGTACTTCCATGGGCTTCAAGACGCGTATGTTAACTTTCTGCAGTATGGGCTGTCACTTTTCGTATTCAAAGGTGGAAAAATTAAAGTATATGCTATAACAGTACCTTATTAGCTGTTTGTCTTCATATATATTTGGGTAATTTTTATGATAATATCAATGATTTAGATGGAACGAACTTTTATTTTTATAATGGATTCAGAAAATGAGGATGCAATTAAAATATGTGGGTGTTGTGCCATGTAGATCTGTGGTGTCCACACAACCACAGGTGTATTTTGTTTTAGAAAAACTAGCACAGAACGGACGGACGTTATATGCGCAAGTGTATTTGTGTTGAAGTCTGCGGGGCTACGGCACCCGCACAGCCATTAAGTCTGTAAGAGTAATGACAGAGAAAAGTGGTAAACAGACCAAAGAGCCGGAACCTAGAGGTAACAGAAAACTGACCTGAACATGAAACTGGAATTGGAAAAAGGAAGACCAGGAGCAGTGCAACGCACATATAGAGCACGTTATCATACATGCAATATCGCCGAATGGCCACGAAGACCTAAACATATTTTTAAGAAGTACCCTAATAGAAGTATTACAGCTCCACACACAAAAGGCGAAACGACGAGTCGATAAAATGAACAGGCACATATGAGTAATCGACAGTTGGACTAGATACACCCAGGTTTTAAAAGAAAGAATAATAATAAAACATATGATTATAAACACTAAGCACATACCAATCAATAAGGCCACTCTGAGCACACTATGTATAATTGGACAGCAACACCATAANCGCACATATAGAGCACGTTATCATACATGCAATATCGCCGAATGGCCACGAAGACCTAAACATATTTTTAAGAAGTACCCTAATAGAAGTATTACAGCTCCACACACAAAAGGCGAAACGACGAGTCGATAAAATGAACAGGCACATATGAGTAATCGACAGTTGGACTAGATACACCCAGGTTTTAAAAGAAAGAATAATAATAATAATAGAACATATGATTATAAACACTAAGCACATACCAATCAATAAGGCCACTCTGAGCACACTATGTATAATTGGACAGCAACACCATAAGGATGCGCCCATGTAAATTCTAGTGATACCGGACAATCAAATTATAACCATTAAACTAAATAAAAAGATCACAGATAATCATAGTCCAAACCGGAAAGGATGTAGAGGGAACGGCTCCATGCACCTTAGGCGACTGGTAACTTGTTGAAATTCACGCTGACACCCTGCAACTAAGGTGTGCAATTAACAAGACACACAGACCGGAATAAGGATGTAGAGGGAACGGCTCCATGCACCTTAGGCGACTGGTAACTTGTTGAAANTATGATTATAAACACTAAGCACATACCAATCAATAAGGCCACTCTGAGCACACTATGTATAATTGGACAGCAACACCATAATGATGCGCCCATGTAAATTCCAGTGATACCGGACAATCAAATTATAACCATTAAACTAAATAAAAAGATCACACACAATCATAGTCCAAACCGGAAAGGATGTAGAGGGAACGGCTCCATGCACCTTAGGCAACTGGTAACTTGTTGAAATTCACGCTGACACCCTGCAACTAAGGTGTGCAATTAACAAGACACACAGACCGGAATAAGGATGTAGAGGGAACGGCTCCATGCACCTTAGGCGACTGGTAACTTGTTGAAACTCACGCTGGCACCCTGCAACTAAGGTGTGCAATTAACAAGACACACAGACCGGAATAAGGATGTAGAAGAAGTGAATATGGAAATAAGACACCCTACTGCCCTGACACCTCATCCCACACTATGCGGGACAAGAGAGCTGGATGTACCTAAACACTGCAAAACATACGACATCGAACGCACTAACAACACTACACCAATAATATGCCGAGAAAGGAAAATTATATATGCGTGACACGTATTTTTAGCTTCTTTAAAACTCAAAGTTATTATCTCGAATTTATAAAAATTATAGTTTACATAATTTTTTTATTACTATTGCGTGATGAGTGAATTATTGTTGTATATATATCTTGGATCTGTCAGAAACTTACCTATTGTCGCCATTAGAAAATAATGATACTGAAAATTAACCAGTACTGTTTACGTCCGGCTAACTACTTAGCCACTAAAAGGTAATCGTTGAAAGCCAAGATAAGGAGATGTTTTCGGAACTACTGATAGTAGCCGAAGGACTACCGTAAATTCAGATAGGTGCGGTCTAGTGTTGAAATTCCCAACCAGAAATTAAAACATATAACAGTTACTTGGTCTAAAATTCACTTGGCCAAAAACTTCATTTGGCCTAAAATTATTTTAGGCCAAATGACGTGTACCCAAATCACCTCCATGCAATGCCTGATGAAGAGCCAAAATGATATGGATGGAATTTACGTAACACACTTTGTTTACTTATTACTACGAATCTGGTAAGTTCTCGCGTAACCACGTGGGGGTTTCAATCGACACGTGGCGTTTCTGTGTTGCTTTCCATCGCATATGCTATATTTACTGAATTCCTCTTCGCACGTACTTTCAGATGCCGTTGAAATAAACGTTTGTTTCCAGGGGAAAAATCATATGTGGTTTAATTATTTCTGCCCATACAAGTGTTATGAATAGTCACTTTGGGCCACATCACTTGCCCCGTACGTAATTTCATTTCACGAAAACCACATTTTGTGATCTGAAACCGTCCCGAAAATTTTGGGGGTGTCCACGTTAGGCGGACCATCTGTATATAGTTAGGAGTAAGGGAATTTTTTTCCCCAAAGGTTTATTTATAAAGTGCTGAGTTAACCACGACAGAACTAAAGTCGATTGTAAGCGGACAAGCGGGGACGCGCTGCTTGAAATTAGCAGTGACATCCACGCGACGTTTCGTGAAAAGTGACGCCGATTAGTGGTAGATTGTTGTGTTTTGTGAACGAAACCTTATTTTCGACTGCTGTTGCTGGTATATTCCAACCCGGAATGTATGATAAAATTCCGAGGCCATTGCAAGCTTTGTAACTAGAATAGGGTTCATTCATGGTCACTTCCATCTTGTCCGAAGCCGTGATTCAACGCGAATTTTCCGCCTCATGCAACAAGGCTTATAAATAATTATACCAAAGGGTCAACTTACTGTATTAGCGCGCACTCATTTTAATAATAATTTGCTTGAGAACTATTTCTTACTAGACATTACCAAAACACCTATCCCCCCCCCTCCAGAATTTATTCACACATGAAATATTATAATTAATTTATGAAGTACGAGTAAAAGTTTAATTTAACCAAAAATAAGATACATGGCAAATTTGGGAAACAAGCGAACATGTAATACATTGGGTGATTTTTCAAAGGTTTGATTAGAAAAGTGAGAAGATTCTGCAATCACACTATACGCTTCTTTTCTTTACTACACATTCCACAATAACATAATCCAGCCATACACTGTACATTGTGTAGTAAAGAAACGAAGCGTTTACGTACCTATGTTTATATAATGTTTTTTGTTCCTCCAGATGTGAGGAATGTTCCTCTGACATATTGACATGCAACATTCTGTAGATGACAGTTCAGTCTGGAACTACGCGCGAAAGTTTTTAAAGGCGACGAGAAAATAAAGGTGTTGCAAGCTCGCGGCGACNACAGTTCAGTCTGGAACTACGCGCGAAAGTTTTTAAAGGCGACGAGAAAATAAAGGTGTTGCAAGCTCGCGGCGACACGGCGGGGGGTAAAACAACTTTTCCCTGCTTTCGAAGTGACTCGGCGAAAGCTTGTCGCTTGATCGCTTGCAGTCCGCGAGAGAGGATTATCTCCTCGACTGGAAACATTTCCCTTCTTTGTCTTGGCTCGCCTCCCCACACCAGTGTCTCCCGTCCCTTTACCCCAAGGCTTCACCAAAGCAGTGGAAATTGAAAATTCCTTCCTTTTGATCTGGCGGCCACCAGCTACAACGTCCGGCCTCTCCCAATCCCAAACCCCTCTCCACCCCTCCTCTAGCCACATTACCACCCTCTGCCGCCCTGCACTGTAATCCTCTTCGTTCTGGCCATGAACAATCATTATCTCCTTTCATGCGTCCGAAAAGGAAGTTTGTTTGTGTAGAAGGCGAAATTTTTTTTTGTCCGCGCAGCAAAGGCGAATGAATTCGTGTGAAAAGTGGTATGCCGTGCAATATTCGCCGATGAGATGTTTTTGCACGGTTTGTGACTGGGAGTTTCAGTTTCTGCGAGGCATTTCACCTTTTAGTGTACTAAGAAATGCGTCTGGCATGCTTTGTGTAAAGGACCAACCTGCCAAACCCAAAATCGCTACTCATAGAAATTTAATCGTAGCTACGTGAGTAACTGAAGTTTCGAATGACTAAGAGTAATGTTTTGATTTGTCGCACAGTTAGCTTATGATGAAACATACACAGTTGAATCACATTATTATGACCATCTGCTAGTATCAAGAGCAACAGCCCTTCGCAGTACGGACATCAGCTAGACGAGCTGGCAATGACTCAGTTAGGTGTTGATAGGTCTCCATGGGTATGTGGAGCCATGCTGTCTGCAGTGCGTCTCACAACTGTTGAAGGGTGCGTGGCGGAGGAGACAGCGAACATGACGATCGAGGTGGTCCCACAGATGTTCAATTGGATTGAGATCGGGGCCAGGGAAGAACTTTGAAGTCTTGATCGTGCTCTTCCAGCCACGTGCGGACGCTTCTAGCGGTGTGGCAAGGCGCATTATCGTGCTGGAAGATCCCATCGTCCCGAGGAAAGACAATCATCATGTACGGGTGGACGTGATCGCCGAGGATGGATTCATAACCAAATCGATCAAGANGGAAAGACAATCATCATGTACGGGTGGACGTGATCGCCGAGGATGGATTCATAACCAAATCGATCAAGAGTGCCTTACACATGAATGATGGGACCTTGGGAATACCACGAGAACCTTCCACAGACCATAACACTGCCCCCACCGCCTCGTGTCCGTCCAGCAATGGATGCAGAGTGTCGGTTCTCCGACAAATCTGAATTGGGAATGTTCTAAATGTTAAACCTGAAGTCCTATCATCTCAGGCGTACAATGTGTTTCCTACATGACCCGGCCAAGGCTTTTGGTATTTGTGTACTGAACACTGTGTGCATTTATTCTTCGGAAATGGTCGGGATTATGAAAATTATGTACCAGACATTTTCCTATTCATTTCATTGAGTTCCTGCATAATCCGGGACTTGAAAAGTGAGAATCAGTGTTGCAGCCTCTATCCTGATGATGGTGACATACGTTACACGGGTAGTAAATTTGTTTCACAACTCGTTATCCAGAGGCTACAAGTTTGATTGTAAATACTTTCTGTAGAATGTACAATTGCGTGGTCTTTTGGCTCGTACTTCAAGGGGGTNTACGCAAAAATACAAATAACACGAAATAGGCACAATAATCAATTTATACACGCTGTTGTGACAAATGCCAGGATGTAAGATCAATTTATTTGTTATCCCAAGTAAAATAATAAATGTAGTAGAACATGAATTAGGAATCCACTGCTTTTTGCAGTANTCAATTTATTTGTTATCCCAAGTAAAATAATAAATGTAGTAGAACATGAATTAGGAATCCACTGCTTTTTGCAGTATACAGTTTACTCTTCAATATGGCACGATAAAATACAGCGGTGATCTTGAACAATTCACTTTTGAACTTCTAACCTTGTCAAACACCGAACTATTATTTCGCCACATCAGGCGTATATAATACAAGACTATCACGAATACACTTGATCTGGAAAATGTAAACGTTAGGCATAGAGCACGGTATTCACGAATCCCAGCCGTTGTTTGCAGGAAATGCTTTGCTATTCTGATTTACCACCAGGTCGTACACGTAATACATAAGACCCGAGAAACTGACCTGTGAGTAAATAAAATAAAACAAATTTGAGCATTCTATTCAAACGACATGTATATGGTGTGAATTTATCTTTCTCGGAAATGTTTGTCTTTAGNCCTATTCAAACGACATGTATATGGTGTGAATTTATCTTTCTCGGAAATGTTTGTCTTTAGTAAGACGTACAGGATCTAAGAGAAGTTGCAACAAAGGTTTATAAATAGAATGGAATTACTTCAACTGAAATCAAGTAGCATTAATTTTAAGTATACTTTTCAATACTTGTGAGTGGTACTATTTTGCCTTTAAAAACATTTGNGAAATCAAGTAGCATTAATTTTAAGTATACTTTTCAATACTTGTGAGTGGTACTATTTTGCCTTTAAAAACATTTGTAATCTGGCTCTTATTTTGTTATAAATGATACGTTTTCGTGACTGACACTTGCCTTATCAACGCTAAGCGTATTGTAGGTGATTCTGATGTAGGCCTGTGTCACTTATAAAATATATTGTATGAAACTTGCAGGAATGTGTTAATACACTGAGAAGGTTAAACATTTTATGTTGACGAGTATCATAAATATTGTACCACCGACGTTATACATTCGTGTTACCTGAACCTTTTAAAAAGTTGTAATATTTACAAAACAAACTATGATATATCTGTTTTCCCTGGATTCGACCATGATATTTTTTTCGATAGTTGATTTGTGGACGGAAATTTAATTAAATATAAATTTATTTGCAAAGGCGAAATTCAGTTTGCCTTGGAAAAATGAACTGGAGAAGTGACAGTTATCTGTTAGACATTTATGTAGCTCAGCTCTACTTGCTAGGTATAGCGAGGTGAAAATTGTCGATAACGCCGAACAGTTCCCCTAGTGGCAATAATATTAAATTTATTACTGATTTTCGTGACGTGTTCATTGATGGCGTCCATCATTTGACGATAGCGACTGGTATTGTTTATAGGCTTGGGCGTTGCTGAAGTGATTGATATCGCGGTATTCACACCGTCGCGCCGTGTGGATGTACTGGAAACGCACATAAGTGTCCCTAACACTAGATTTGGAAATTCGGCCTCAGTCCTTCGGGTGAATGGAGAGAGTGAAATAAATTTGAGTGGCATTTAAAAGGTCTTTAGTGTGAATGGGCGTGATTTAAGTAAAGAATGAGCAGCGACGTAATTGTGAGGGGGAAATGGGAGCATCCCGAGGAAACCTACCAGCAAAAGGCAACGTCGCTAACGTTTAACCCATGTGAAGCTCTCACTGTGCTTTTGTAAACGTCCATCAATAGGCTGACCTCGTAGTATATATTTACTTAACTCAAAACGAAAGAAAACTGTTCACGCATTTATGTGCCAAACATTGCATGTACTTTGGCTGTTTTTACATCTGACCCTACGACTTTATTTACCTATATAAAAACAGATGGCATGGTCAAGGGGTGTCAAACACAACGCCCTAACCTGCCCGCGGAAGCAATTAATCCGGCCTGCACTGTAATATGAAGTCCTACTACAGTAATGCGGCCCGCTGTGGCACAANGCCCGCGGAAGCAATTAATCCGGCCTGCACTGTAATATGAAGTCCTACTACAGTAATGCGGCCCGCTGTGGCACAAATAGCGATTGCCAAGCTCAGTATTTGGCAGCGCCTAATGGAGCACAACAATTGTCAGTGATTTTCGCTTATATCATCTAGTGAGTTCACTAATCATCGGTGGCCGATATTTAATGTGAGCCACTGTGTATAATCTACGAAGTCAGCTTTTTGATGAACGCTTACAAAGTACAGTGAGAGTGATTTAAAAAAGAAATATCTTACCATATTTTGAACATGTAATAAGTAACGAGAGGTTACTTATATAACTAATGATCCTACTNGCCCGCGGAAGCAATTAATCCGGCCTGCACTGTAATATGAAGTCCTACTACAGTAATGCGGCCCGCTGTGGCACAATAGCGATTGCCAAACTGAGTATTTGGCAGCGCCGCGAGAGAATACAAGTTGGCATGGCAGCGCCTAATGGAGCACAACAATTGTCAGTGCTTTCGCTTATATCATCTAGTGAGTTCACTAATCATCGGTGGCCGATATTTAATGTGAGCCACTGTGTATAATCTACGAAGTCAGCTTTTTGATGAACGCTTACAAAGTACAGTGAGAGTGATTTCAAAAAGAAATATCTTACCATATTTTGAACATGTAATAAGTAACGAGAGGTTACTTATATAACTAATGATCCTACTNAAAAAAGAAATATCTTACCATATTTTGAACATGTAATAAGTAACGAGAGGTTACTTATATAACTAATGATCCTACTTTCCTCAAATGTCGACCTGACTTATTTTTGAAAGCAATAACTTTAGAAATGAAACCAGAAACTTATGCAACAGCAGTGAGATTGTTACAAATACGCCTTACCCGGGACTTAAACCAGAAAACACCGTCCTATATGCTAGCGTGCAATCCACTGCATTACGGAGGCATCAACTTCGTATTTAATCAGTCTAATGTTTCGAATGATAGGGTTAACTAACCAAAAATATTAACAGAGCCTTTATTTTGAAAATAAGTGACTGAGCCACATAAAACACGTAAGTTTACATGGCCTACCGTAGCGCTACTGGTGTGAAGAATTTGATAGAAATCGACTGTTTATATACAGATGTTGGTTGAATTGATTAATGTATATGTCAAACTTACCTAAATGATTTATGAAGCTGCCATTTTGAACATCGTTGTTTGACCCATTAAAATCATAAACGTTGACATGGCCTTCTGTAGCATATATGGTTTGTACAATCTTACTTTAAATGTTACAGTGTAACACGTACAATTGGGGAATATCTAACTGTATTAATTAAACTGTTTATGTAGAGAATATATTGTTTGTGTAAAAATACTGTATATGTGGACATCGGTGGTCTATCTACCGGATAATCTGGCTCTTACCTAGGTTTGAGCTTGACACTCCTGGCCCGACCACTCCCACAGTACCTTCCGTTATGTACAACGCAGGCATGGGCTGTTCTAAGCTATTTTAGTACGTTTGAGGGGGGCAGCGGTGCCGCAGTGTCCAGGGTGCTCGCCTCCCACCACGGCGATCCGGGTACGATGCCGCTTGCCAGCGGGTTTTCTCGGGATACTCCCGTTTCCCCCGCCCCTGCATTCCAGCGCCGCTCCATTCTAGGGTTTCATTTCTGTCATGACCGTGGATGACGGTCACCTACGGGTCCCAGCTGGTAAGACCGTCACTCGGAGGGTGTCGCCTTGCCTTGGGTGCACTCCCCACACGACATTTCATTTCAGTGCGTTTGAAAGCCCCGCCTGCGATATATTTTCCTTCCCATTTTGTGTTATTCTGCCATACGTGCAATTAACATAGGCACGGGCCTAATGACTTCGTTCATCCGCCAGACAAGTGGAAAACGTGAACTTGTTTGGAACCTGAAATGTGTTACCAATATGGCCCATTCAGGGNGTTCATCCGCCAGACAAGTGGAAAACGTGAACTTGTTTGGAACCTGAAATGTGTTACCAATATGGCCCATTCAGGGTTACTCTCAGCTTATATGAAGCCTTGCTAAAGTTACACTTCCAGAATATTAATTACTCCGCCTCATGAAAACAAAGATGAACCACAACTAGAAAAATTACACCAATGGGNTACACTTCCAGAATATTAATTACTCCGCCTCATGAAAACAAAGATGAACCACAACTAGAAAAATTACACCAATGGGACAACGAAATGCGTTCACGCGCACTCAGTGTAAAAATGTGTTCTACTAGGCATTACAAACACACGTGTTTTCTCTTTATTTATTCATATTAATTATAAATTACATGTCACACTTTATAGATAATATAATAGCAAATGTTCGGTTTAACCAAAAATAAGGTACTTTTATCCCATCAAAGTTGAAAACGCTTGTGATACAGGACATATTTAGGAAACAGACAAAACACGCCATACTTAGGGTGATTTTTCAAAGGTTTGATTCGAACAGTGTGAAGGTACCGCGAATATACCACACTTATTTTAATGTATATAAATGAACACCAACATGATTTTTCTATTTATTTGGACAGAACACATCAACAAGACATGGAATTATTTTACGTAGTTCGTTACCAACTTATCCGGGAGTCTTTATTGCAGTGCGTACAGTTACCGGGTTACCGGGTGGAGATTTTTAAAAATTACTCTCTCTACCGACTACTCACCGGGTTCGATTCCCGGATTTTCTCATGCGGGAATCGTGCCGGACGATGCCGCTGGTCGGCGGGTTTTCTCCGTGAACTCCCGCCCAAGCATTCCGGCAATGCTCCATACTCATCTCGCTGTTAAGAGCCGCCCAAATCTCTTTACCGAGAGAAGCGAATAGCGTCGACGGTCATTTGCGGGAAACGAGGGAGTTATGCCAGTATGCTGAAGTAGCGTAACAAATTTTTTCTGTTTACAAAATTAATGTCTTTTTGTGCTCTTCAGAGAGGCGACGCAGTTTGATAGAGAAGCGAAGCGCAAGGGGTGTATCGTAGAAAAAGGGAATTTAAATTGCGGTAACGATTCGCGATTGGTTTAAAGTGGCAGTAGCCAGCTTTGACACGGGACCCNGGGGGGGGGGGGCAGGTTTCCCAAGCGCAGTACGCTGCAGTAATGTTACATCGTGGGAAATGTTCCCCATATTTGAGGAAATCGAGGGATTAACAACTTGAGGTTGCAAAATGAATACACATAGTGGAAAATTGTACGATTACAAGAACGCTGTTATAGGCCGGTCAGCATAGTTTTACTCTTAAACATATTACTGTAATTCCTTCCGTATTGAATGTAAAACATTTCTTATATGAATATAAACGTATGCATGTGTAATGTGTATACACTTTCTGAATTGTGGCACAAATCTAACTGGAAAACGTCCACAATATTTTAGCATTGCAGCGATGTAACTAAATATACATATAGGGTGTTCCGCCTAACGTGGACACCCCCAAAGGTTGCAAACCACGTAATGCGGTATTCGCTACATGAAATTACGTGCGGGGGCAAGTAAATTATTCGTAACACGCGTATGGACAGTAATAATTAAACCACATATGATTTTTACCCTGGAAACAGACCTTTATTTTAATGTTATCTGAAAGTACGTGCAAAGAGGAATCCAGCGATATAGCGTATGGAATGGAAAGTAACGCCAAGATGTAATGCGCAAATATGATTAAGTTTGGTGGGCCGCCAGCATGGGGCAGCGGACATGTACTCATAACTGTAAGAAAGCAACACTTGCTGTGAATCGTCCTGGGGGGACAGCTTTCTTATAATGGTNGCGGACATGTACTCATAACTGTAAGAAAGCAACACTTGCTGTGAATCGTCCTGGGGGGACAGCTTTCTTATAATGGTGGCAAGGGGCACGGAATGCGATATTGGATAAAGGAGAGCACCTCAGCGGAGGGAAGACGGGGAATGTAAGTGCAAGTCTGATATCAATACATTAAATTTCATTCAGATACTAACGTAATTCAGGAAGCTTGTTTCCTAGTCATTAACTGTACTGAATAACGAGTGCGTACATATGCACAACAAAAATAGAACAAACTAACCTNACTTGTTTCCTAGTCATTAACTGTACTGAATAACGAGTGCGTACATATGCACAACAAAAATAGAACAAACTAACCTACGGATAAATGCAATCGTATCCGCGTGCATAGTACAAACGAGCACAGTTATAGTTGAAACGCTTCACAGCTTGTGTTCGCCATCGACAGCAATACACATGTAAGCGAGCGATGGGCGGCCTGAAGTGCTTCTGGCGTAATGCCACATTGCGTTCCTGCGTGTCTTCTGGCGTCGTAGGAACCATGTTGTACACCCTATCTTTCTGTGTTCCCCACAGGGAAAAAATTCGAGAGGTGTGAGTGAGCTGGCCATCTTACATCAGCACCACTCCCTAACCATCGGTTTGGAAACGTTTCATTTAACACTCGCCTCACCACAAAAGCAAAATGTGCAGCACAACCATTAAGCTAAAAACACATATCATGAAATATGTCGAGCGGTATATCTTTCAGAAGTGCCGGTAAGGTTTTTCTGAGGAATTGGGCGTGCGGTGTTGCCAGTTCTGCAGTCGGCAAAAGTAGTTCATCACCCTGGCCTCGGCTCACCCACGTGTTCGTTCACGTTCTGCTAAAGGCGAGCCTGTCACACGTGAGTTATCAGCTTTCGTTGCAGCTGTGAATACACAACTCATGGTTAACTAGTGGCGACCATGGCATGTGTTTCGTTTCTGTATTTGCAGCGTTAACAACTAATATTGGTTGTTATTTATCTGTTACATCAACTAGCCAGTTGATAAAATTCTCAAGGCAAACAAATACTGAATCTGTGCTGGAACGTAGGCGCATAGGTTTTAAATTATCAACCCAATAGGTGCTGTAAATGAAATTATTACTATTAATCAAACATAGACATTTTTTTTCAAGAAATGAATGAATAAGTATTTGACGCAGTTGTAATAGAGGTGAAATTTATTTTAACACTAATAATGGTATAAAAAAAATTAATTTTGATATAACTTGCCTTGTAAAAAACTGGCAGTGTTGTCACTATCTTGCATATTAACTATAACTTCATTACCACGCCCGATTCATAACAAATCACGAAGAAAACAGGCTATGCTTATCCCGGCTCTTCTATACCATTAAAGGTTAAAGAGTATATATTGTTTTCTCAGTGTTTTTTTAAGTTAATGCCTCCATACCACTCTATAGAGAAAGAAATATTAGGAATAACAATTATAAACTACATATAAATCGCTTTTCAAAATAGTAGCATTTGGGGGCTGTAAGGCCACGAGACGNTAAAAATAGTAGCATTTGGGGGCTGTAAGGCCACGAGACGTACAGACATTCGTAAGTAGACATGTAAAACATTTACGTACCTAGGCGAATGCGAACGCTGTGTGAGTGTGCATCTCATTAAGGGGGAAAACCTTATGCANGTAAAACATTTACGTACCTAGGCGAATGCGAACGCTGTATGAGTGTGCATCTCATTAAGGGGGAAAACCTTATGCATACTGTGGGAAAAGGACATTGATGATCACGTATAAGGCTCAACTCTAACGGACGTTTGTTTTAAAAGCGACAATACAATTGTCGTCTCTACACTGATGTTACTGTCAGCAATGTTAACACTGACGAAACGCATGAAAACTAGACATAACAAAGATAGTCGCAATATTGTACTTCAGACTACAATACAAAATATAGCTATTTCTACACAAAATATCGGTTGAATGAAATGACTCGCTGCCAATCGTTAATAGTTAAACTAAGTTTGCAGTAAAAAATAGTATGCATTAAGAATTATGCAGTAGGCACTTATCTGTTACAAAAAATCGCCTTTTGTATTTGCAGTTTCCAATATTGTTTTAATTCTTAATCCTAGNAGTAGGCACTTATCTGTTACAAAAAATCGCCTTTTGTATTTGCAGTTTCCAATATTGTTTTAATTCTTAATCCTAGCGTACTTAAACAGACGGCAATCCTGTTAAGTTTTCATTTTTTGCTCCTAACCTAGCTGTGTACATCACAACCATATTTAAGCAGATCGTACTTCAAAGCCGACATCTTCTATCAGTTAAGCTTATATTTGNAGTAGGCACTTATCTGTTACAAAAAATCGCCTTTTGTATTTGCAGTTTCCAATATTGTTTTAATTCTTAATCCTAGTGTACTTAAACAGACGGCAATCCTGTTAAGTTTTCATTTTTTGCTCCTAACCTAACTGTGTACATCACAACCATATTTAAGCAGATCGTACTTCAAAGCCGACATCTTCTATCAGTTAAGCTTATATTTGNACTGTGTACATCACAACCATATTTAAGCAGATCGTACTTCAAAGCCGACATCTTCTATCAGTTAAGCTTATATTTGTGAACAAATATAATCGTTAACATGTGCACAAACACGGCGTTTTAATATTTACACTGCTGTAAATAACCGTTCCACGCCAACAACACATGCTGTGTTCTGATTGGTCGTCGCCTCACAAGTTTCACTTAAGATTGTAACGTCGCAACCACCAGAAGTGGCGACTGGAAATTACAGCTCGGTTCGCTCAGTCGGTAGAAACATGAAAGTCACAAAAAAAAAAAAAGGTGCCAAATAAATATGAAAGAAAGTCAAATCTCGGATTTGTTACTCTTTTATTTAACGTTCGCATGAACCAGTTCACATACAATATTCAAGTATGCAGAGTCACGAACAGTTAGTTTCACCAGACAAACAAGCAAAGAGCAGCGCCGCGGTAGTTAATTAATTATTTATTATTAATCACATCATTTAAAGCTTTCTTCGCAAGAGGAAAACTCAAAGGCGACCTTCCACGCCGGCGGTAATAATTCAGCAGGATAAAGTTTGCCGGTGTGGGGAATATTTGCCGCTCTCGACGCGTCCTTTCTGAGTACTGATTCTGAGTACCGTCAGAGGGCGGTAGGCACACTAGGTATTAGTCGCTCCGTGCCTACCCCCACTGTGCCAAAAACGTGACCAAATAAGGGCATGGCGTGGGCCGGACTCCCCACGCCATGTCGAACTGCGTAGTAGTATAAGATAATCAATGTCCCAGAAAAAAAAATGTTTACAAGTTTCTATCAACAAAGGCGATAACTTCCAATCCTAATAAAATATTACAAAGCCTCGCAAAATCGAAAAAAAAAAGAACCAAGTATCGCGATAATTATTATGACTGCGTCATTACAGGATATCCCAACAAACCAATACACGAGGTCGTTTCTTCTGCACACATCTTAACGCATATATTTTGTATTTTAAACCCAGCTTTACTTCAGACTACGCAGCTTACGCTAAATTAAAGTGCTCAGGTGTGTGTAAACGCAGTCGAATAAAATAATTTCTGTGTTCATAGTGTACAGCTGTTACCAAGAAGAACAGAAACCATTTGTAAATATCTTCGTCGTTTCAAAATTATTTAATGTATTCTGGAATGTTTGCCGTCTGCTAGCCTACAAATGGATAACGATAACAATTTGAATTATTTGTGACAGTAGTGGCATCCTTGTGTGTTACTTTTGTGGCAGCTTTCTGTTTTCCTAAAATGTATTTATGTTCTTTGTGCTTCAGGTTTTGTTGAATGAATAAATACTTTTTTCGTTAACGACCACTTATTTTGTTTGCATGGTTATACTATACGAACGAAATATATTTTATAACATGTAATATCATTTTCATAACGAGGACTGTTAATGGATACAGCAAATTTAGTTTCGGTTCGTTCATCGTGGGTATTTCTTCCTCTTTACTAGCATTACCCTATCCATTAATAGTGTTAATTTCAATATATCAGTAAGATACTAGCAGTATGTAGTGTATTATTTTCTTAAAACAGCATTTCTTCCGATATTTAAAAAAGGTTTTACGAAGTTTCCGGTGTCGCCACATTTTGCGAGAGTCGTTAGCCGGCACTACAAGACACTCTATTTATGATACCTTCTGTTATATCTATGGGTACAACAGAAGGCTTACAAGTTTGTATAGCAGAAGATAAAAAATAACGCATCATTTCACACCCACACGTTACCTAAAGTGCGAACAGTGAATTGTAAATCGCAGGCGGGCAAATGCAACCAAAAGCACGAAGATCGTCTCTTTCCCCTGACGACAGCATTTATTTATGTTTCTAAGTACGAGTACTATTAATGTATGGAAGATGATATGAGTAACGGCACTACTTATGTATGGAAAACAAGGTATTGTACAACGGACATTTACGCCACTCATTAAAAACACAAGGGCGTTGCCAGAAATTCCTTTTTTAGGTTGTGGGGGGATTTCATAGTTCTTTTTTTTGGACAAAATACGAAAGCTGTAATATTGCAAATCAATAGTTAAAATATTATTTATAATCAATGGGTTAATATACAAATATGGAACCACAAAATGCTATAAACATCCTTCATATTCCAGGGCGATCACACATTTATTATACATATTACAATCAAATACATGTCATATTTTATTTCCATTTCGTGGTGTGGGAGGATATGTCCTGTTATCACCCCCCTGAGCTACGCCACTGTGTAAACATCTGTAACTTTAATAATAAATCTTTTATTTTCCATAATTTAACAAGCTTTTACTGTTAGAAGTCCAAGTGAAGACAGAAAAAACCATCAATATATTTAAACTAAAGTCTTTTGTGTGTGCCTTTTCACATTGTTTACAAAGCTGAAATTATCTCCCACAGCTACTCGATTACATTGTGCTGTTACTTATGCATTATCGCTTTTAGACAAAGTGATTCTGGAAATAAACGTTTCCTAACAATATTATAAGTTATAAACAGCAATAATGTATCACATAAAAATTTCATTCCACGATGGAACTCTGATACCTTACATTTGACACGCGCACAGAATGGTCGTGTGATAATGTATATGCATTATCCAACTCCATATATAGCGTATTTTCTAAAGTTATGAATGCTTTGCAACATTTCCGTTACTTATGCGTAGATGAAGTTTAATTTTGTACATACATAAATTTTACAGAACCCGTAATCTTTTCGTAAACGGATATATACGGCTTGAAGTAATTACTCGGGTGTCCGCCATATCTTCGTGGGTATAGCAGACATTCTACTGTTGCGGAATTTGGCCTGCCGTCACGAAAATGGACNGGTGTCCGCCATATCTTCGTGGGTATAGCAGACATTCTACTGTTGCGGAATTTGGCCTGCCGTCACGAAAATGGACTAGTGCTATGTGGTGTTCATACCAAGAACTACAGATTCTTACTTCCTGGGGTGGTCAGAAACTTTAACATGGGGAAGTCCACCCTTGGTATACCTTTACCCNGAACTACAGATTCTTACTTCCTGGGGTGGTCAGAAACTTTAACATGGGGAAGTCCACCCTTGGTATACCTTTACCCAATGCTTACAACATACATTTGGACGACTTACTTGGCATTTATTCCACACTCACTGTAAACGAGTAGAGTGCCAAGTTTTTCCACATTCGTGAACATCATTGCGTACGTACAGCCACACACTGCAATACCACTTACCATAACATATTACGTGGACTGGTGCTGCGCTGCTANGTACGTACAGCCACACACTGCAATACCACTTACCATAACATATTACGTGGACTGGTGCTGCGCTGCTATTAGGAAGTGGTCCCGCCAGGATGAGTCACGACGCGTGTTGCTTAAACATATTTGCACATTATTTCTGTGTGTTACATAGCTGAATTCCTCTGTACNGATGAGTCACGACGCGTGTTGCTTAAACATATTTGCACATTATTTCTGTGTGTTACATAGCTGAATTCCTCTGTACACACTTTCAGATTCCGTTGAAATAAATGTATGTTTCCAGGGGAAAAATCATACGTGGTTTAATTAGAACCGCCCATACACATGTTACGAATAGTCACTTTGCGGCAAATTACTTGTCCCCTTACGTAATTACATTTAGCTAAAACAGAATTTCGTGATCTGCACCGTTGGGGAAGTCCGACTATCCTGCATATTGCACATAGGTTTTGTGTTTTCACGCGAATGAATATTTCGAGATCCATTTTTTGATAGACGCATTTAAAATGTAAAGATTCCCTTGATCAGGATCGTGAAAATTGCTTTCGTCCAGGCTAGATAAGCAACGTACTTAAANGATGAGTCACGACGCGTGTTGCTTAAACATATTTGCACATTATTTCTGTGTGTTACATAGCTGAATTCCTCTGTACGCACTTTCAGATTCCGTTGAAATAAATGCATGTTTCCAGGGGAAAAATCATACGTGGTTTAATTAGAACCGCCCATACACATGTTACGAATAGTCACTTTGCGGCAAATTACTTGTCCCCTTACGTAATTACATTTAGCTAAAACAGAATTTCGTGATCTGCACCGTTGGGGAAGTCCGACTATCCTGCATATTGCACATAGGTTTTGTGTTTTCACGCGAATGAATATTTCGAGATCCATTTTTTGATAGACGCAGTTAAAATGTAAAGATTCCCTTGATCAGGATCGTGAAAATTGCTTTCGTCCAGGCTAGATAAGCAACGTACTTAAAAATGGATGCCACAGTATACGTTATTCCATGCTATGTTGCAAAGTGATAAGCTACTATGGCATCCATGGGAAAATAAACGTCGTCACCACCATGTCTTGTGCAGGTAACATATGTATACTGGCCATGACTGATTCTTTCCCGATCACCACTGGTGGCGCACCTAATGTCAATACCAACCAAACAACTAGCACATCTGTATGACTCATGAACCGCTGAAAAATATTATCTGTATTGGAATTTATGTTACCTGTTTCTTCCCGTCACAGAAAATATGTTATTTTATTTAGCCGCAGCAAGAAAAAACATGTTTGGAATTGTACAGATATCAGTACAGCGTACTGTCATGTCAGAATCAATACAAACGTGTTTGATGTAATTGGCAGCAGCTGTTTATGTGATTCTGAGGAACATTATTTGAACAGCGATTGACGAAAATGAGAAACTGAATCGTACCGGGTACAAAGCAGTCCTGTGCCAACTCCAGACGGGTTGTATTTCAACTGCCGCGACATGACGAGCAAACGATTTTTATTCAAGCAGGCAGGTCACTAATTTTGCCTACGTCCCCTCGCAAAGATAAAAAAAGAATAGGTGGTAATTTGGACCAAAGCGGTGCACATGTAATTTCACGATACTAGAAGACCTTATAAAAACAATCGCAAAAAATTCAATTTTAGAAATATTTTATTGTGTGCTTTTTATAAAAATAGAGTGCTGGGATTTTTCCCGCATACAAAACATCGCCGATTCCTCCTTTTCTGAGTAACTTTCTCCGTGATCAGGCGGCTGTAGCGCGACTTTCACTTTCCAGGGAAGTTCGTGACCACCGCCTTCTCGAGATAAGAGTATACAGGCTGTTTCGAAAATCTATATCTTTTAAACTAGGCAACAGAGAGTCCTGTGGTATAGAATACATGCCTGACAGTAATGTTTTGCTTACAATTATCAAAAATACTCAATATGCCTCCTTGCCGACGCACGGCATATAGCGATAGCCAAGTGCGTCCCACACATTAACGAGCATGTCTGGTTCTAATGCAGCCATGCTGTTTCGAAGTACGCTAATTGTTGTAGGAAGGGGCGGCACACAAACTGAATCCTTCACAAGCCCCCGCAAGAACAAACCACAGGCAGTGCGGACCAGGGGTGTAATGACGGCCGATACATCAGTGCGGAAGCTCGTTGTTCAGAAATGTACCAACGTCTTACTGTAAAACGAAATCTGTCTATAACTGCGGGGGCCAGTTCTGTGATTACCGTGACAGTTTTTTCCAGGGGAAAATAACTTTTCTCGGGGAGTCTCCTCTTATGCTCGACTACACGTGGCTACTGTGATCCCCATGTTGTGGCGGTTCACAATACCACCGAGCTGAAACGTGGCCTTGCCAATTAACGCCAAGCATGAAATAAACGTGTAATCTCCCATATCCGTCCTACACGCCTAGGGCGTGCATCAGTTGGCAAAACATGCCAGCCAGTCGTACGGGGAATGGTTAGCTCTCGGCTGGTACGACGCGCAGACGGATGCGCCCAACGTCTTCGTTGGAAACACGGGGGCGACCTGTTGATTCCCCCATACTCAAATAACTTGTTCGTCGAAACTGCTCGTGCCAGTGCCGAATTATCTGAGTAGTAGGACGTGCAGTGCCGTACTCTCACCGAGAATCACGTAGGCACAGACTTGCAGTTACTGAACTGGAGAAGGTAAGAAGCCTGCTGTTGTGAGGTCGTCATTCTTACACATACCGAAGGGAGTCCACCTGCCATCTAAGCGACAGAAAGCCACCTATCGGCATCCAATCCTCTCAGCAGTGAAAGGACATGCTGACTGACGTATGCGACCCCGGCATGGCTCCGCCGAGTCAGAACCCATTGTTACGGGGAGGGGAGGAATCAAGCGTTTGTGATACCTATAAACAAAACCTTACTGTCAGACATGTGTTTCACTCTTTACCACGTGGTTCTCTATTCATTAGTTTAAAAGAAATATCCTGTATAAAGAGAGGGCGGGAACAGGCAGACTATTGGTTTATACCGGGCATATTAGGTGATGTAGAAACTACAGAACAGAATGCCCACTACAAATTTCATCCAATGTATGGGTGGGCGAAGTTTCTAAAAGAAATTATTCACTTAGAACAAAGGGCTTTTGGGCAACATAAATTACTTCTTATTGTTTGCCCAAAGAGCAAAATATGACTAACATCAACAGCAAAGTTTTTATTTGACGTACGTCACACACATGAAAACATAACGCCCACAAATTAGTCCAAACCGCATTCCGGTGTAAGACAATTGTTAGTATCTAATTTCTCTCACAAGATAGCAAACACTTTATTGTCTCCCCAAACTTTATTCAGCACACAGATTTCAATCGGTAATATAAGTTTATTTCCACGTGCCCAATTGGGTCTTAACCCATTACGGTGTGATTAATAAGAGATTAAACCGCACGTTTTACAAACTTACTGTAGCGAAATTGCACCCACTGCGATTCAAATATCAGTAATAAAATAAAGTGTGAAATTAACAAGTACGCTACACGTCATCTTGAGTGGCCTCGGAATACCCATACAGCCAACAGTGTTCCGTTGACTGGAACAGTTACCCTACGTATTTGTAGAAGATAAAGATGGAGACTAAACAAGATTTAAATAAACTTGACACTGCACAACATTAACTCTCGCAAGTAATTAAAGTATACGTATACGTATACGTATACCGGAGGGGGGGGGGGTCTAAAAACATGAACTATGAAATTAATTATGCCCTATGTTTTTCACACTTTTCTGAAATACATTTTAGTATTACTTTGCATTTAAGTCAAGTAATGTGCCAAAAAAATGTTCTTGAAGTATTTTGTAATATGCTACATTTATATACATTAAGCGTGGAATAATTTTTCAGTTTTTTATTTAGATTTGCTTGGCATGGTACATGGTAAAAAAAAAACTATGATCAAGCTTTACCGTGAATCAGTAGCAATTATTTCTTTTTTTTTTCTGTCTTCTACTCAGCTTGTAAATATGTATGCATTTATCAAATTTAAATAACAATAATTGGTGGAATGTGTGCACCGCTTGACGGATGGTCTTCAGTACTCAACTATGTAAACCTTATAACGGGGTCGTGCTTCCCCTGAACTCATTGCGCGAAACGTGTATCTCGCATTGCCCTCTTATACCCGAGCCACTCGAGGTAGTTCTGCCAGTTATTCATAACATTCAGTCCTGAATATACGAGTCGTGTCTTTCAAAATTTCGCAACACAAATAACGAAGGTACTTTAAATACCGTACTTGAGACTCCCGCTGGGCTCAACAGCCACAACGTTGGTGCGATGCAGCACGCTACATGAGTAAGGTTACTTATATTGCAGCTTGGTAGGATCAATTTTACAAGTTTGGCTACTAGGTAAGCGCAAGTGTCGCATGTGCACCAAATTTTCTCAATTTTGTACGTTACAAAACAGGATACTTGTAATAATCAAAATATAAAATGACTAAGTAAAACCCTTCTCGTTTATTACTCACGTAGTTTGGAACACTGTGCATCTAGCAGCGGAAATTTCCCCGATGCCAATATTAGCCAATGTTATTCATTTCTGTCTGATGGCCACCATACTAACTTTCTTGTTGTAACAAAATACTCACACAATCCGTAGGTCAATCATGGTGTCGATTGAAGCTTGCGACAAATTTTGAGGTGTGTTTTCAAACCGTGCTGTTCTATTTACAATATTTTTTGTCATTGGGCTTGACAGTACCGTCAAGCTATTATACGCCACTAAAGAAGCGTGAATCTAAAATAATCCTAAAATGTGTTAGGCTAGGTATTGTAAGTACACTTACTCTTCAGTGGCCTCCAGGTACACGCGTATGGTTGCACGAGGTCTGTCATTCACTCTCAGCTCCTGAAGTTCTCCCACAATGGTCACAGAAATTAGACAAGGGCATATCTTGGTGTATGAAACAGCTGTAGAGAAAAATTGCAATGGATTTTCACGTCGTATCTCGGATTAGATAAACGCGTGCTAACATAAGGTCAGGAGTGACGTCGGATGCCTCAAGTGCAGAGAGTCTTTTGGGCAATGCCGAAATATGTTCACTCAGAATGAACCTAAAGCACGACAATGTTAGATATTTAAGTGGTATTTTGAAAACGGATTATTTATACAAGTCAGCTTTTCATATAAACAATTATGATTTAGTTATTGTGTAAGGACTTACTGAAGTGGACGATTTGTTGTTGCAATTAAATTCCTATTCAATACCAAACGCCTTAATTTAGTCCGTTCTTTCACAATACTGTGCATATTTTAGTGCTAAAAATCTCGCATCGAATATTAATTGGAGCCATTGAAATATACAATTATTTTATGAAGGAAACAAATTTAATTACGATATTCAAAATATGACGGGGCAGGGGAGCGTTTTTGAAATAGTAGAGACTGTTTGTATAAAGGTTCACCCCTATATACAGGACGATTTTGAGCAATGGGTTCCTCGCGACGGCGGTGCGCTCACGTATCGGTAACATGAGGCGTCCACTTCACTGCTGTTGCCGACGTGTGTAGCGCTGAGGGACGATGGCCCGGCATTCCAATGGCAATGGGCGGGAGGAAGCAGCTGGAACTGGGAAAGGTATCCCCGCCGACAGCAACCGCACTATAAAATATTTCCAACTGTGTTTCACCGTATGTGTGAGGCAGACTCGTTTGCGGAAACGGACGGTGCGCACACCGGTCTTGGAGGAACACGACCCCGGTAGCAGCATTAGGCGGGCGTCCCCATATTTTCCAAAGTAATCGGTATCACTTGCAACGTGTACAGGGCTTATTCCCACGGACTTCCCTCCGTGGTAAAGGTTTTGTCTCACAGATCACGACAATACCAGGATTTCTGTCATCCATCCTATTCACAGATGGTACGGCGGCAGCGAACCACCGGGTGGGGATTATTGGTGACCGAAGAGGTGGCCTTGGTGGTACGAAGGGTAATGTGTCTTGATGGCTCATAACACTCTTAGGAAAGGTTAATTTGAAGGAAAACAGGATAAGCACAGATATTTAAAAGGATTGTTTGAAATGATTAATAAAGACTTTACTGGATCTAAAGTTAGAAGGATATACAATGATATTGAATTAAAGTTAAGTCCAACGGAAGGAGTTAAGAAGGTGGATCACATATAAAGGGAGGGAATTTACCCCAGCCTCGCACCCGGACCCTCCAAAGGAACAGCCGCTGTCTGGTCTGATGTTCGTAGTAGACGACGCCAGTCCTGGTCGTTGACATCTATTTCACACTTCTCGCCCCACTGTTGACGAACTTTGCTCCCTTAGTGCTGTTTCGGTTTTTGTGTTACCTCCCTGAAATTCTCTTGGATCAGCATCTTCGCCGTTGCCGGGCGTCTTGTGTGAATGCTCCGTCGACTTGCTGCAATCATTCCGTCGTGTCTGCAATCGTACTGGCTTTGCGTTAGTGAACTCTGTGGCGCCCTTTCTTAGGAAGTTTGAACGGGACATGTTATCTGCTTTAATGCAGCGGTTTGTGACCAGATCGTCTCCTCCCGTGCCTGATACCATTACAGTATAACGGGAGACAACTTTCTGAGCGATTTATCATAGAAGAGTGCACCTCAGGTCTTTCTTACATTCTGTCACATCAGTCCTTCGATGTGTGTGCAGTCTTACTTTTCCTAGTCTTTTGAGCTTGGTCAGAGCTCTAATTGACAGCAGTTGAATGCTGTAAATAGAGAGAGATCACGCCCTTTCCAATCGCAGTGGGTGAATGTTCTCCACCCGAGGGTGTTTCCACCTCACTTGTCAACAGTAGAGCACGGAGTTTAATCCGTACGTGCCCCCATGATTGGGCCGAGGACTATCCACCTCTACGAAACCGCTTCGTACAAGAGTCCTCTTATTAGGCGGACCAGACCGCCGTCCGTTAGCACCAACCCTTCGAAATGACACCTGAGGGAGCCGGCACGCTTCCGTTCCACAGCAGCTGCTACCAACCCGACATGTCATGCAGAGCCAGCCCTCCAGGCAAGTACACGCCTCCAGATCTCCTTCCAGTGGAAGTTTCAACCAGTGCCACCCAGAGTTCGACCCGCGATCAGAAAGGCCGAAGCCGGGGCTTTCACGCTGATTCCCTGGGTACCCACAATTTTCACACATGCACACTGAGTTTTCACCGAGGACAGCCCAACCCCTCCGTCCCTTCGTAGTAGCTCCGCCACCCCGACTTGCCAGGTCAAGGTCTCAGTTGGGGGAGTGCAATTCGGTTCGCGGGTCTTCACCACATGGCGAAGAATATATACAGGCTCTGGAAGACTGCACATAACTTCGCCGTAACTGGTTATCTGTGCACAGACAGGCCGTTACCGTCTTCAATCATCCTCATGGCGCGGCCGCAGTGTTACCAGCAAGAGGAGGTGGAGATGGACTTGCGCAGTGCTAGGCTATATATTCGCATCACTGCCCCATTAAGAGGATGAGTTGGCAGCCCTCACAGCAGCAGGGGAACACCCAATCATAAATGAGTGGGCCCCACCGGAGCTCCTCGCCAGTAGTGAGCGTACTGCTTGCTCTTACACCTTCGTCGGTCACCACTGCGAGGACTTTGACCAGGGTAGTTATCACGACTACCCCACCAGGCACTCAGGTCCCCCCCCCCCTTTTCGCAGCGGACTGTGGGTTCTCAGTCCAGTTTCAGGGTACCCAGCTCCCTCACCTTACACCGGTTATAAGTTGGTTGCCAGTCCACAGCCTAGCCCCAAGGCCTTGAACGGGACCAATCATAACAGTCTACTTCGATCCGAATTACCGTGCAGTAGCATCTCGACGTCGTCTAGTTGCATGGCCCGCTCGGTCAGACCTCAACCCGTTAGGGGTCGTGTATGCGGAGCCCATACCTATCGTGCATACACTGAAACATTGTGTTCGTGCTGCCATTCGGATGCANAAAGAAGTGCTCCTGGTATAACCTTTTAATAGGTATCGACCACCAGGAGGGGAGGTTTGGTGAGGAAAACGCCGGTTCCGCCGGGAACTTGCCATTCGGATGCAGTATGTGGCAGGTACGCGCATGCTTAGAGACCCGTGGGGGCTACTTCGAACACTGCATATAAGTGATCAATGAAGAAATGCTCTGTAGCATGGGAACCATAAATTGCTGGACGTACATCCATACTGTCTTTTTTGCTCAAAATACGCCTGTCTAATTTTCTAGCCGCGAGTTGAATAATATTTGATGTATCATTTGAAACAACATACAGTTTATTTGTCGGCTTCTGGGGATCTCGCCTAGACATTCATCAGCAGCAACGTCTTCCCATTTCAACCTGAATTTGATGTACCGAAAGTAGAAACACATTTGATTAGTCATGTGACTCCAATTATCCTTTGCTCCAGAACAGATTTTTCGATCGAATGATGCGCTACATTTAAACTGCAAAATATCCCATAAAGTTGGTCTAAAGGAGCCATTCAATGTTGGGAGGAATCAAAAGAATCACTATGTGGTTTTCTCTTACTTTCTTCGAGCATTCCTACACGGAGATTGTTTGGGGATTTCTGCCAGAAGCATACAATTGCATTTGTTACAGTGTTCAAAACCATGGGAAATTACAATAGAAATAAAATATGCCCATGAATTTATACCCCGGAAATCATTCAGTTTTTGTTTCCCAATCTATGGTTTCTTCATTCACGATTAATAACATTAAGACATCAAATCATTCGTATCACAACTTGTTCGGGAAAATGTTACTTAAGTCAAGTGCTGTCATACTTACATTTGTAATTAAGTTGTAGTTGTGTTTTCATTCTCTGGAACCCAAGTGTGCCCACAAGTTTCTTAATAGACCAAAACTAAAAGAATAACATGTTTTTAAGAAATGTTCCTGCGGAGCGACATGAAAACTATGATTTCATCCTGTCACAAAATCTTTGTTCTTTGAAAATTATTTTTAATTGAGGCACGATGATTTTCCAGGAAAATAACCCAGGTAGTTATTAAAACAATATTTTTATTATTCATACAGTACATGATGTCAGGAATCACAAACTTCAGTTNATAACCCAGGTAGTTATTAAAACAATATTTTTATTATTCATACAGTACATGATGTCAGGAATCACAAACTTCAGTTTCGAGGAAAACGACAAATTTACATACAGTTGTGATATGTGACAGCATAACTTGGTTTGTGTTACCCTTTTACATATATTTTATCTCACAGATTGACACACAAGAATTACAAGAACTTTGGGATGTCCATGGCAACGGCTAAACAAATGCGTCTCTTTTGCAGTTTGATAAATTTAGATGATATACGATTTAAGACGCTGTATGAGCAAAAATGCAAGCCCTTTTCACGATTTTGCTTAACAACATTGAAAGGAAGAACACGCTTATTTGGCAAAGTATCCAAAACGTAATAGATTCTTGAAAGCATAGAATTGACTTAAATTGTTTGCCTTACAGCGTACTTCTTATTGCGATCCCCATTGGTGACCGTTAGGCCATGCCAGTTTGTGAATAATTACCCTCATTTACTTTACAGACATTAATGCGGGCACTTGAAGATACACTGATTTACAGTTACAATATTGCAAAGTGGCTGTATCGACGTTAACACCAAACCACAACATCTGAAAATATACAAACATGTTGGCAGCTTTTTCTATTTAACATGAAAGACAAAGTAATCACTGGAAGTTTTAGTGTGATCATTTGTATGCGTATACGACAAAACATACAAATACAAGAACTCATATAGTATACAAAATAGTTTTAGATGGTTGTACGTTGTTCCCATCTCAGCGTCTTGTTCAAATGGAAGGCTTTTTTTAAGTGATCTGTTTAAGCCATAAATATGAAACTATGGATCACGCCCTAAAGAATAAATTGCGCATGCCTACAAAACCAATGGATCGAACAAAAGTCTACGTGACCAACGGAAATTATTTTGCGCTGGTTGCCAATATGGAAATACTAGGCCGCTCGAAAGATATAAGTTCGATACTTGTACACATGCCAAATTTTTTTCCGGTGTATGAGGATTATATCGTCTAAACGCATTTCTTTTCTTCCATGCTAGGTAGCAATACCTTGTAGTCTCATTCGAGTAGAAATGTCATACACACGCAGACAATTTTTGTATTGAACACGAAATATCACGATCTTGCGAACTCAAAATAAGACAAACACACACACATTGTTCCGACCAGAAATATGATTTCAACGTTTGTCCCGTGCGGGGCAAACAAAAATTCCACCCGACATAAATTTTCTTNGTTCCGACCAGAAATATGATTTCAACGTTTGTCCCGTGCGGGGCAAACAAAAATTCCACCCGACATAAATTTTCTTGGTAGTTACTCGACTGCCCGCGATCGCATGATGTGCAGAATTGAACAGTCTGACGTGGGCCTCTTCTGTGTTGGTGGCGATCATCGTCCCAAGCAGCCGGCTTTGTTGAGTTCGCCAAAGTCCCCGGGAGGGATCCAGTCCTCCTGAGGGTCGATGGACAGCCGATGAAGCTCCTCCTTCACCTGGAACAGCAGTCAACGACGTGTCAACTACGCAGAGCGAAGTTATCAGCAGGAGGGGACACATTTACCCGCCCCTGGANTGGGCCTCTTCTGTGTTGGTGGCGATCATCGTCCCAAGCAGCCGGCTTTGTTGAGTTCGCCAAAGTCCCCGGGAGGAATCCAGTCCTCCTGAGGGTCGATGGACAGCCGATGAAGCTCCTCCTTCACCTGAAACAGCAGTCAACGACGTGTCAACTACGCAGAGCGAAGTTATCAGCAGGAGGGGACACATTTACCCGCCCCTGGANAAACAGCAGTCAACGACGTGTCAACTACGCAGAGCGAAGTTATCAGCAGGAGGGGACACATTTACCCGCCCCTGGACAGTGGATTGTGTAGGCTGAACACGGTGTATCACCCCCCCTTTTTTGTGCAAAATTAACATTACCATAGACTTGACCACTCTATTCATAAGTGAGTCAATAGAAACTGTGAAATTATTATTACACTTTTTTACAACAAAATAAACAATTCGTTGTTCAGAAATGTTTACCTAACATTTTTGTTCAACTATTTTCTCTCCGCCTTTGAAAGCTTTACTGGGCGCGTGCCAGTTATAAGGTAAGTAGGTAGGTACAGTGACATTTTCCCCACGTCGATTTCAGAAGTATTCAATTAACCGCAAACAGCCGTCGAGTCCGTAATTATTCATAACAAACAATTTTCAAGTTTCTGCTGAGAGGAGTAAATTTTATTGTGATGATAGTTTGAATTTTTATATTCTTTATTGTTCATATGACACGACACGGTTGTTTTTGCATTCACACAAAGGAAACTAATTTTGATTACCCCTCCCCCCCCGGTCATGGGATCAATATTGGCAACGCCCATGATGGAGAGAATTGTAACAGTTCACTGTAACCTCCCTCAAGTCCTGCTAACATACTACTCTCGAGGCTACCCACACCGTGTCCTTCTGCGAAATGTAAAGGAGCCCAACAAATTGGCCACACGACCCGATTTTGCATTGATGATGTACTTGATAATTTCGCCTTTTGTGTGCAGTGAACTTTTACAAAAGAATCGTCAAATTTGCTGTCATATAGGAAGAACATTGTGGTCAAACCTTTAAAATAAACAAGGAAATGCATAATTAAGAACTTGGTTATGATAACGAAAACGTTCAAACCAACTTGCCCCTTTGCTTGCATTTACCGCAATAGGCCTATATTGTAAAACAAGAGGTTACTGTCCCCAACATGGGTGTAATTAACTGTTAAATACGTTCTTAACAGATGAGTTTGCAGGTAGGCCGTGACGTTTACACTTCAGAAATATATGCAAGATTACAAATACACGCGTACCTTACCCGGGACGCGAACATAGAAAACCGCGTGCAATCAACTGTATTACAGATGTCAACTTTGGATAATGTTTTGAATGATAGTATGTCCTAACCTAAAACATTTCTGGGCCGTCATTTTGAAAATAAGTGACTGATGCATGTTTATATGACCTTCCGTAGTGCTATACTTGTGTGAAGAATTTGGTGGATATGTCACTGGCATANTGACTGATGCATGTTTATATGACCTTCCGTAGTGCTATACTTGTGTGAAGAATTTGGTGGATATGTCACTGGCATAGGGCATAAAAAGCTTTATTTTCCTATTGTATTAAAAAAAGAGGTCCGAATACAAAGTTTGGTGTAATATACGAGGCAAATTTATCTAAATTATTTATGGAGCCGCTATTTTGAAAATAGTTATCTGACCCACTTAAACCATGTAAGNTGACTGATGCATGTTTATATGACCTTCCGTAGTGCTATACTTGTGTGAAGAATTTGGTGGATATGTCACTGGCATAAAAAGCTTTATTTTCCTATTGTATAAAAAAAAGAGGCTCTGAATACAAAGTTTGGTGTAATATAGNAAAAAAGAGGTCCGAATACAAAGTTTGGTGTAATATACGAGGCAAATTTATCTAAATTATTTATGGAGCCGCTATTTTGAAAATAGTTATCTGACCCACTTAAACCATGTAAGTTTACTTGGCCTTCTGTAGCATCAAAGATGTGGAAATTAGTTANTTAAACCATGTAAGTTTACTTGGCCTTCTGTAGCATCAAAGATGTGGAAATTTGCCAGAAATATGGTAAAATGTTCAATTTGGCAAATAGATTGGAGAACTTGTATCTCTGTGTTCATAATTGATGCTTCCAATGAATACTAAGCTAACTTATTTATATTAACCATTAACAAGACGACTGCCGCGCCTCAAACATAATGTAGCACACTACTTGCGTATAACATTTTGTGGGATGATTTTATACTGCCAGTATACAATAGATTACTTAATTTCGTAGATATAGCACATTAAGCTCCAATTACTTTATTGCCGCCATCCTGACAATCTATGTCATGCATACATTAAGATAACGACAGTACAACTTCTCCGCCAAATTTGGTAAGAGTGGTTTAATTTTTTTTTAGATGTATCTGTTTTAAAATAAAATGCATACACGATGCTCTACCACCATANTGGTAAGAGTGGTTTAATTTTTTTTTAGATGTATCTGTTTTAAAATAAAATGCATACACGATGCTCTACCACCATACAAAATGTGTGTAAATCGGTTGAATGGTTCCGGAGATATGACATAGCCACCATTTGTAAAGTAAAGAGTGGTAGAAAGCTATTAAAGCCTCGTGTCCTTAATTAAGTGCTACATGTTGTGGTAATCGACAAAAAGGGGGCACACATATAGGGAAGTGTTCTCATAAGTTTTTTCTTACCATCGGGAGGTAGGTTACAAATGCTAGTACTAGGCATACAATTCTCTATTAAATTAGCATTCAGGCCTTTCGGACATTACATAACATAAGCAATTTAGACCTACTTATTACAAATACATTGTGACGTGTCGTTACTGGCACCAAGTAAATTAAAAAAATAATGAATACGAAGACGGTGTCTGTAACAAATGAACATGTATTTTATAGATAACAGAGACAGCAGTATAATAAAAACTGTAAATACTTTGGTAAGAAAGATAACTTTACAAAAAACACAATGACACAGATTTTATTTACGAACCGTTTCTTTATGACCAACACACACATTTTCATACAGGCGTAAGCGAAATCTTGTTAAAAAAAGGCACTTTGATAGACGAATAAAACGCGCGCAATGCATAATATATTTAGGAAATAACCAAATAGGCCATACGTCGGGTATTTTTTCTAAGGTTTTATTCAACAAGTGTGAGCAGACTATATGTCGTGAGTCTCGTCGTAGAACGGTCCTCATAGTTAAGTAATGCCAACTTTAATTTATAGTCCTATATATATAAATAACACCGCACACTTCCACTAATTATTCGGGAGCTTTTACCTTGTTGGCCGTGGCGGTCGCCTTGACTGAATGAGTGGAGATGAGAGATTTCGGTGGCTCTTGAGAGCTGATTTAACCGTGATCAGCCTATAATTTAGTGATGGGAAATAAACAAAGAACAGTTTATGCCACGGATTTTGCGCACACCTCGGAGGTGGGGTACATGTTACACAAAGAGGTTTTTGTTTATTCGTAGAATAAGCAGTACTATGTTGATTTTCCTAACTTTCCTTCTTGTATGATTCTTCCACCCAAGACCTTCAATGTAAGTCCATAAGCGAGTTATGTCTGCAAAGCAAATGCGATTTAAACGTGCGTTTTTGAATAATCTTAAGTGCAATCTACTCCTGCTATAAAAGTGTTCTTCCGTACGGCAGGGGCGTCTTCACGAACGCCGCGCACATAACAGTATTTGTCTCCGCGACGTATAGCGAAGCTGTTCATCTCCGCAGTNGGGAGTTGATCCACGGCGGCATTTAACATGGGACGTGCGTGGAGCAGCAAGCACCGCGTCTTGAGAGCTCACGCGCGTGTTGAATTTCTCTGCGGTGGCAACTTCGTTTCTCCCGATTTAATGCACAGCCCCCTCCCCCACTCGCGATGTCCACTCAGTGCCAAATAACTGAAGAATATGATGGCTGAACTTCACTCATTTATTTGTAATTTGCACTGAATGTCGATAATTCCACTGCCAAACGTCACAGCTTGATTCGACAGACAGCAGTAGCTTATCAATTGACTTTCAGCGAATGCCCTGTGACTCATAGATATCAATGATTCTGGCTTGGTGTTGAATTACTATTTCCTAGCTTGTTGTTTTTTTTTCGTGACTCTTGGCAATATGTAAGTATCTGTTACATCGTAGAACAAACATAAATTCTGACGTAATTAGTGGGCAGTATTTGGAAAATGGAAACATGCAAGGATAAGATATATTTAGTTATGGCACAGATATGGAGGATGAAACCGAGCATTATGGTACTACAGGTTGAAATTCATTTGCAATACTGTAGCTTTTGGTTTTAAGCGTACAAGGAATACATTGTAAACTAGTAACCAGCGAATTAGCAACACCTTTGTGTTGGCGAATGTGAATGAGGTGGTGCAAACATGTGTGAGTAACGAAGAAATGCACGTGAGATATTTTGCTGTTGAAGAATATTTCAAATTATTGGTAAGGGACATGAAGGCCTTTTTCCGACTTAGAAAGGATACAAAGTTCACAATTGTGAACATTGAGTCGTACATTTCAGCGATCGCGGCTCACTGAAGAACTGTGCCTACGATACACAAGACAAAGTATAAAGCGTACATAGCAAACATTCTTTCAAGGGTATGCACGTAGAAGTAATTTTAACATTTTCGTGTACCAAAAGTACTTCTGAAAAACCTTTGATTGGAATATTTGTAGTGTTACAAAAATGAGCAAATTTCACAAAACCTTAGTATCGAACGTAGTGCAGTTGGCCACATGTTCAGATAACTGCCGTGTAGCAAAATACAATATGCTCATAAGCAGCCCGATTCTGCTAGCCAACTGTACCCCAAGCATGCTGGCACAACGAGTGGTCCACTGACTTACTTCTTCCCTCCTGCAATAAGTTAACCAACCGTCGGCAAGCCTGCCATGCATCTAAAAATAATCTTGTTTAGGGCTACTTTCAGGTGGGCATTTAAAATAAAGACACCATCTTTTTACATTTTATACTTTGCAGGTTTCCAGACGAGAAACAAAACTTTACTATTACTAGTAACGTCTCATACACATGAACTGAGAAAATAAAACGAATTCTCACTGTCGCTAATATCTCTCCAACAGTAACAGTTTTAACGCAATAACGACCCACAAGCCTGTAACAGTCAAAATTTGGTCTATTGTCTGTGTGTGGGGCTTCTGTTAAATTATAACAATCTTTGTGCGAGATTGGCCCACATTACTATTACTGATACGTCCTGATTGCCAACCGTCATAAAAGCGAACGTTTTCATAGGTAAATTGGCAGCATGTCCGTACTGTGCCGGGAACTTCAACGAGTTGACAAATTTGGAAGGTGGTAGGTCTTTAGCGTCCACTCGGGTGAAAGATGGAACNGTGCCGGGAACTTCAACGAGTTGACAAATTTGGAAGGTGGTAGGTCTTTAGCGTCCACTCGGGTGAAAGATGGAACAGAAACGGAATGCCAGGTTAGGAGAAAACGCAACGGCCGCCACCACGTTCACCTAACATGATTATCTCCATTCAGGGTTCCGAACCCACGTGAATTTGACCAAGGGTCGGAGCGGTTCGTCAGGCAACGCAATCACCGCAGGTCGTCACTACGTGGCTGGGACGCTCACTCTACCCTGCGCCTTCAGCGTGGCCGCCCCCGCGCACATCAGCGAAAGCAACTTGGTCCGGCACGACGAAAGGGGGAGGAGTGGAGGCAGCATTAAATTTTCCAGAGCTATATCGAGCTACCACAATGGAGGGAGAGGTGATGGCACTCGGCGGTTTTGCGGTTGCCTGAGAAGCGGGCTGATTGGCAGATCGTTGTCGCTGCAGCATTAGCCTCCCCCACTACATTGGCGCGCGATGTTAATTGACGAGTTTGGTCTTTGCTGGTACGGTTTACGGAACAAAAACGTCCTTCCTTACCCGCGTTCTGTTACGCCTGAGTAAACCTGCAATGAAGTGCTGTTACAACATCAGGGAGAAATATACGGATGCCAGAACCATACACATTAAGAGGAATATGGATTCGGACACAGCATCACATCATACTGATCAGCCGTAATAAGAAATCACACTATCTGCGATCCTCCTACTTTCAGTACTCGGATAACACCCGAGTACTGGGAAGGGAGAGACTTATTATTGGCGCAGATGAAGTCCAGACAATGGTATGCAACAGCGGCATGGCGATTGATCTCTATCGCTTGGCGAACGACCTCCATGTCGCCAACGAACCTTGAAACATCCCCGCGTATGGTGGTCTCCAGCGCATGTCACATCTAGATGTGACGATTACCTCAAGAATGGCGGCCAGACGGGACAATGAGTGAAGATTCGACTAATTGTGTTTGATTGTAATTTTATTCCAACCTCCAGAAGTATCTCAATTCTTAAGAACACGCTACGTCCGTCGGGGTACAGACTGGAAGAAATTCGATGGCGGCGTACTGTCGGAGAATATCTAAAAGTACTTAGAAGATCTGAACAAGCCACTGAACAAATGAGGGAAAGAGTCAGCAAAACTCGAAGGTTTATGAAGTACTTACACTAAGACTTCCATCGACAAAGAAAGATTTACGGATGAGGGAAATAAAGTTCGTTGGGGACTGGTATACAAAATTCTTGCAAAGAAGTTAAAACATAATCAGTATGGAAAAAGCCTAATGGGACAAACAAAAACTATTACTTCTTAGTTTATAAGCGTAGTGCGTGCACTGTTTCTCGATTGGTCAACTTCGTGTGCGCCTTGCGGCGGGTGTTACTCGCCAATGCAGCAACTGCCATACATCTGCGCTGTGTACGCGCGAACTGTACCCGGGAAGGCGCAGGAGCGACCTGTTCCCAAGGGAGAGACGAGGAGTTAGCCGAGACAAAAGAGCATGTCCCGGGGAGAAATCCCCCGGCATCAAGTGGGATGAAGGCCGCGATCCCGGGCAGGAAGGACGGCGTTAGAGGAGAGAGGGGACGTTTTGTCATCGGCGGGAAGCTCGGATGAGCCGCCCACGCGGCCTACATGCAGGGAGGGTTCAGCATCTTCCACTCGCGAGATGCACGTCCCTGGAGAGATCCAGTGCGCACGCAAGCTGTGACAACCCCCATCCCTTCCCAACAATGAAAGACTACTCCGACAATAAATCTGTCCACACCACGTGGTAGAAAGTTTAGTACACTTCCACCTGACCGAGTTTTCATGCGACGAAGATATGCCAAGTGATTAATTTAACCTTAGACCGCGTCGTACGGCAAAACGTATCCACTATTCTGTAGGGAAATTCAAACTCGCAAAAGGGTTGGGCATCGTTGACATTTCAAACGGGAACCCTTGGGAAAATACCTAGAAGCTTACCCACTTTTCGCTGCCTGTAGTGACATCGAACACCGTGGTAGTTTTATCGCGGATTTCTTCTGGAATGTAACGTGGTGGTAACCAAGGGTAATCTACTTTTCACCAATTACAGCGCCATGCAAAAATAATGGTTTCTAGTAAACCTTGTATAATGTTACGCGCGCGGACTCCCGCAACTGGGTGACCCAAGCAGACTCGCTCGCTGCTTCGTCACCAGGCGACCGGGGAATGTTCGACAGCCGATGTGGCTGGCGTCACTGCCCCTCGTCGAAGGACTCGATAGGATGAACAAGAATTTTCTGGTAATATTGTCCCTTAACGTAACGCACCATTTGGAGACTTTTCTGAGTTATGACCCGACACTACAAATACTGCCGCGGCCGGAGGATCGCTAGCCATCTCGATGAAGTGCAGTAAGCGAGAGACATCGGCGACATTAATATTTTTGAGGTGATTGTAAATTTCATCGACTGAATTTATAAATTGTTAATGGGAATTTATTGTAAGATATTGAGTTGAGAGTATTTTCTTTGCAGCTATTGGGAAGTTATAATTAACTCTGATTTAAGTAAGACCTCCTNCAGATATTGAGTTGAGAGTATTTTCTTTGCAGCTATTGGGAAGTTATAATTAACTCTGATTTAAGTAAGACCTCCTTCCCTTAAAGGACCTGGCTAAACCCACTGACTTTGAGAAACTGTAACAATAGTTGTTGACGCTGCAATAAACCATTGGAATGATGGTGAACTGACTTGTATTGCCCTCTCAAGAATAGTGAGGGATTTACTTGGACACACTTTGTTGCGTTATTACGTAGTCTCAGGTTAAATGAATCGCCCCGTTTATATAACTTGAGCATGGATTTTTGAGAAATGTAAAGTAGGCATACGTCATACTGCCAAATCATGATCTAGTGTTGGGACACACGCAGAAGATTAAAATCACCGCTTAGATCCACCTTGCTAATTCAACGCCCATACAAACTTCGCAACGTTTCCACAGAGAGAAAATAAAAGCCAGGTTTTTTCTTCACCTTCGATATCCTTCCGCGTATGTAAACATTAATCACTCCCATTGATACAATGGGTGGGATTCGATGCCTAGTTCTTGTGAAATTGCAGTAAATACAAATATATACTATTGGCATGATTATTATGTAAAAACGTGGTCACCAATTAGAACTTACGTAGATTAGTGAGACAACAATACCGGCTGTGCCAAATTGTTTACACTCTTAGCACGTTAATAAACAGCAAATAATAAAGACATTCTGATGGGACTGCATGCATTTGACGCTAAAAGGACAACGTTGGATGCAAGCTGATGGCAGACATTTTGAATATTTGTAACTGTTACTAACACTCACCACCTACAATTGTCCTTAGAACGTCAAATACACGAAGTCCCATGAGACTGTATATAATAGTTACTCTGTTATNTCACCACCTACAATTGTCCTTAGAACGTCAAATACACGAAGTCCCATGAGACTGTATATAATAGTTACTCTGTTATACACATTAATTTGGAACATCCAGAAAATATAAAAGGCTATTCAGTACTCGCAATAAAACTTCCATACAAATAACCTGCTGTTAACTACATGTGTATATTTTACTGGATACATGCTCCCGGTTTGTTAGCGGTTTCAACGTAATATTATAAAGTTTAAGTGCGTGAACACAGAATTTATTTTACTTAGTTTCTATTCTTGTCATGCATCAAAAGGGCAATAAGTGGTTTAATAGTAATGTTACGTGACTTCATATAAACAGCTTATAGCAATTCTATACCACGAATAATTACCATGAACTGAGAAAGTCAGATTTCTATGGAAAAAAAAGTGTGCAAAGTACGAAGGCCCAACTCCCTGAAATCAGGGTAAATATTTGTTCTTAAGATCTGCCTAAACGTTATTATTCAATAGGCTATTTCTTTCGGGTGATGTTTTCGGCTATCGCTGGAAGATCAGTAGGTGAAAGAAACAGGATATTTTGATAAGTGCGCCACTAATTACATGTTTCCACCAAAAACCAGGGGTTACTATCGTGAAATATAAGAGCCGGTTAGTGTTAATAATCTACGACAACGTCGTCCCATATTAGTGCCTGTTGTAAGGCCTAAGCCAGAGACGTCTAACTTCTANTACAGAGTTACAATTCGCGCAGAACGTCGGGTATTGTAAATTTGTCGGCCAACATATCGTACACGCGTACAAGGACACTGTCAACATTTCTCCGATGTGCGATGCCGTAAGACTCGGCAACTTACTTATGCCTATAGGATAATCTGGCGTGGCTGACTGTCGTAAACCCTGAATCTAGAAATGGCTCATACATACATGGTTCCACCTGGGATTCCCACTCGCAGCCGCTTGAAGGAAAAATGGATCAGATCTTTTATTTTGAAATGTTTCCATAGAGCTAGTTACATGGCTCTTGAATTTTCTGCTATTGTATATAATTAATATTATCCGACCTTTTCTACACACCTGAATTACTGCACCGTTCTTTGCCTTGAATTGTAGGACCAGAGACATGTTTGGACGCTAATGTTAATACATACTTGAAGCGGGTGGGATTAGTTCCCCCCC
>NQII01001850.1:227467-241728 GCA_002778355.1 Clitarchus hookeri | reverse complement strand
GGAAGAGCCTTTCCAGCCAAGTATCCATAGAGGCTGGTTTTACCAAAAAATAAATGTTTTCAAGGAAGGGGATGAACAGTGGAAGTATCATTAAAAGTATTGCATGATTTCTTTCTTTATTAAAGAAAGACAGAGCCATCGGAACATTCAATTACATATATATCCTTCTGAAGTTACAAATCAGTCTAAACTGAACTTGTGACACTTTTACGTCCACGCTTCCTTTTATTTTAATTTTAAAACTATTGTATCTTTCATTAACGGTGGACAAGACTTTTCTTTCGTAAATATTGTACATTATAGTGCATGTTTTTCTGGAAAATTTCGGTGATCTTCTCCCTATTTTGTTCTCAGGCAGCCTTCCAACGTACAGCGAGACGAGTACAGAAATGGACAACTTGCAACTTCATACCGGGCGGCTCCTAACCCCTCCGAGAAGGTTCTGGAATTGTCTCCACTTTTGAGAAACGACTCGATGCTGAATTAAGCCATCTGTGGGCGTCCGTAAGAGTGGAACAATCTAGATAACATCGGAATAGGTGTAAATGCAGATTCTGTGTACAACCGAAGATCGTTTTTTGTGACCGGTGATTCGAAGAGCTATAGTCGGTTCACGACTGGAAGAAACTTTTGAAAATCAACCTTTGAAAAAACACCAAACATCCTAGCCGTTAGCACATAACATTACAAACAGCGGCGAGCGCGGATACAGTTATGCCGTTAGGTTGCCAGCACAAAGAGAGGAAATAGTTCTAAAGTTTTAACGTAATTGTTAATTTATTGCTTACAAATGGGTTTCGAAAATACTTGTATCTTATTATGCCAATTATTAATGACGTGATGCTAACGTACTTTGATTTCAATGTTTCTTGCATACTCACAAGATCACGCTCAAGGTGAAAGTAGAGCGGCCATTTGTTTACAAACCTTCGTTCCGTGTGTTGTTGGCGAGATATGGTCGACACACGTGCCAGAGAAATGGCGNTCATCTTGTTTAACCTATAATAATTCATTTACTTGTTTTTATATTTTTTTAAATAATATCCTCTCTTTATTATTTCTCGTTGTGCCGACTTCTTTCGTTTCTGATACCTGTATAAGAGATTACTCGTAGTGCGTTCTCACGTGTTTAATATTTTTTAAATTTATTTCAGGTTTGCTTAAAATTTTATTTATTGTATTTTACGTTATATGTTGCGGTAGTTTTTGTGTGCAGTAATGAGTTCTAGCAAGGTGAATAAAAGAGAAGTCACCAACGCCAACAGGACATCATTAACCTCACCGAATCGTTGTATTACCTAATTAGGCGAGGGGAAATGAAACCCTGCAACGTCGCTGAAAAAGCGGCAGAAATGTTGAAACGCTTCAGATCCACAGCTCTAAGGTATGTTACTGCACGTAAAATACAGTAAATAAAATTTTAAGCAAACCTGAAATAAATTTGAAAAATATTAAACACGTTAGAACGCACTATGAGTAATCTCTTATACAGATTTCAAAAGCAAAAGGAATCTGTACGAGAAGGTTAGCACAAATTGAAGCCATACGTTATGAAAAATTAAATAATAAAGAGCTGATATTAGCACGGCCATCCGGGGGCTTATGAGAGATTGGCGTTGCCATGTTAATGTTGTTGGATGGATTCCTTGAATGTTGACACATTTCATTGCAAAGTATTGTGTCTATAATATGTAATCAAAGTGAAAGTTTTTCTCCCCCACCCAATCCCCCAGTCAAAATCAAACCTATATATATATACACACACACACAGAGAGAGAGAGAGACAGACACACACACGAAACATCTAATTTTTAATACTCACATTTTGGGTTTATATAATGAAATGTTTTTCGCCTGCATCACATATTCTTTTGTGTGAAATTCTCAAGATTAAAAACTTTACGCTTATGGAATATCCATTAATAATATATACATTACTTTTATGATGTACTTTTATGAATGTAAACATTGCCAACATTGCTTATTACCTCTTTCAAACCTGCAGTAATTTACACTAAGGTCCAAGATGTTGCAAAAAACAAATCTTCTGGCGTATGCTATACTTGATCCGACGCGGCACTTATGATGTTATAAAAACTAACTAACTGTATTAATTATTTCAAATGCTTAATGTCGTCGGATATTGGCTAATGGTTTATTACGGAAATGAGGCAATGACTTTGTGCTGAGGACCGTAGTAAGTGATGGTCGAATATAAAANGACTTTGTGCTGGGGACCGTAGTAAGTGATGGTCGAATATAAAAGACATACTTTTAGTTTTCTAAATATGATAAGAAATAAATGTTGATTAAGACTCCAATCCCTTCACGAACCTGGCCACNTCTCAAGATTAAAAACTTTACGCTTATGGAATATCCATTAATAATATATACATTACTTTTATGATGGGTACGTGCACAGTGGAATGTAAACATTGCCATGTGACTGCCACATGGCAATGTTTGTTTACCCTTTGGCAGAAGGATACGAAATGGGCTTGAATGTAGATCTTTAGCAGGGCTTCAAGAAAGTCTCTTCCAGTCATGAACCGACTATACATCGGCTGCTCGAATTGCTTATGGACGTGTACTGTAAGGCAGTGCCGGACTCCCACCTAGGCGAACAAGGAACCTGCCTAGGGCACAAAGTGTTTGTTTTAACTTTATTTATTAAGAAAATCAAATATACAACAGTTAATAAATTAATAGAAGACACAGGACAATACAGTGCTATTTATTATTACAGTAGCCAAAATTGGATAATGTTATTGACCCGTGTAAAAAGGTATATATGGTATTTTATTATTATATTGGTCTGTTTGTTAAAAACGTTCATCAAACATAAAATAGGTTAATTTGTTAAAATACCAAAAAGGGGGCCCCGGACTCTGTAATTGCCTATGNTTTACGCTTATGGAATATCCATTAATAATATATACATTACTTTTATGATGTACTTTTATGAATGTAAACATTGCCAACATTGCTTATTACCTCTTTCAAACCTGCAGTAATTTACACTAAGGTCCAAGATGTTGCAAAAAACAAATCTTCTGGCGTATGCTATACTTGATCCGACGCGGCACTTATGATGTTATAAAAACTAACTAACTGTATTAATTATTTCAAATGCTTAATGTCGTCGGATATTGGCTAATGGTTTATTACGGAAATGAGGCAATGACTTTGTGCTGAGGACCGTAGTAAGTGATGGTCGAATATAAAATGCATACTTTTAGTTTTCTAAATATGATAAGAAATAAATGTTGATTAAGACTCCAATCCCTTCACGAACCTGGCCACNACATACTTTTAGTTTTCTAAATATGATAAGAAATAAATGTTGATTAAGACTCCAATCCCTTCACGAACCTGGCCACGCCTAGGTAGCTGTAACGATGTTAACTACAGCACGCACGGTTACTGGTATGGGTAAACATGACTATATTTATAGTTCATTCACGGATACTTCCAACTTTTCTCAAGTTTCACCGCCCCACCCCTCCTTCTTGGAGGTATGTTACGTGCCCGGAGCCTGGGAACGCTAAGGGCGAGCAGTCTCTCTTTTATAGACTTTCAGTGTTGGAACCTATCACTCTATGGCGTCATAATAAATACGAAGGAGTGCTGCATGTCTGTGGTATGGTAAGTAGCCTGTAGTGAAGTTTTAATACCTTAAAATGACCGTGAAACACACTGCACTAGAGCATTTGTTGTGTAGGCCGACATGACATTATGTACAGCTTAGCACACTTCCTGTAACCTACATGGTATGGTTTATCTTGCTGTGGTAGTCCATATAAAATAATAAAAAATTTCTATCTTAGCTGTTACCTGTNCCTACATGGTATGGTTTATCTTGCTGTGGTAGTCCATATAAAATAATAAAAAATTTCTATCTTAGCTGTTACCTGTTAGAAGCTAATGAAGGCAGTAAAAAATTCAACGACTTCAGAACGTTTGGAAAACTATTATCTGTGCTCGGTCGGGTCAAAAATTTTGATACGAGGCGTAATGATAAAATTTTTAAACCCAAGATGGAAGAAATCAATCGCTTATCGGGGGATGGGGACTCACTCCTTACCTGGCATTTTAACCCAGACCTGTATGCTAGTAGAAATATTCCACAGGCGCAGAATAAGGCATGGATTTGCAAACGTCTATGTGGAGGAATGAGTTGCGTTGAGCACTCCCCTCCTGTTCTCACCACCCTTAATGGATTATCTTATCTCACACTTGCATGTACACATTTGATGAACCAAATTTGAATGGAGCTTAGAATTCGGGAGAACGAAGGCGTTTTGAAGACGTACAACAACACAGACGACGCACGGCTCATTCCGAGAGAGAGAGAGCGAGAGACCAGAAGTGAAGGAACGAGGGAATTGTTTCAGCAGATGGAGAGAGCTCTTATCTCGAGCTCGTTGCCACTCCATAAATCACGCACAGTCTTTTGTCCATGAGCAGCCCAAGATGCGAGTTGAGAGGAATGGTTCACGAAAGCTGGTATAAATAATAATCTCGAACACCTTACACTGGTGGATATCCATTGCCTTGACTACTCTCGGAGCAGTAATGGAAGCTGACTAAGACGCTGTTCCTTATCATCTTCGATCAGAGCCCCGGGAATGATAGAGACTGCGAAGATATCCGCAGTATTTATCATTGTAAGAATCTTTATCATGTAAGAAGTCGTTGAAATTACTATTAAATACAAACCTGCTTCTATTTTTATNAGCTTAGAATTCGGGAGAACGAAGGCGTTTTGAAGACGTACAACAACACAGACGACGCACGGCTCATTCCGAGAGACCAGATGTGAAGGAACGGGGGAATTGTTTCAGTAGATGGAGAGAGCTCTTATCTCGAGCTCGTTGCCACTCCATAAATCACGCACAGTCTTTTGTCCATGAGCAGCCCAAGATGCGAGTTAAGAGGAATGGTTCACGAAAGCTGGTATAAATAATAATCTCGAACACCTTACACTGGTGGATATCCATTGCCTTGACTACTCTCGGAGCAGTAATGGAAGCTAACTAAGACGCGGTTCCTTATCATCTTCGATCAGAGCCCCGGGAATGATAGAGACTGCGAAGATATTCGCAGTCTCTATCATTGTAAGAATCTTTATCATGTAAGAAGTCGTTGAAATTACTATTAAATACAAACCTGCTTCTATTTTTATNCTATCATTGTAAGAATCTTTATCATGTAAGAAGTCGTTGAAATTACTATTAAATACAAACCTGCTTCTATTTTTATTTAAAAAAAACACGCACACTTTAAAATGATTTTCTATTGATCACGCGCGTTATTATGCCAATGAGTGTTTTTGGGGCATACTCCTGAATTTTTCATTGTACAAATCCCCTAAGGCTCGGCTCCACCCCTTCCGCAGAAATTCTTCGTTTTCGTGACGTAATTACTGACAATGTACGATTAATTCGTCTTAATTCTGATTGCGCGTTATCTGCCAGCTGTAAAACGTTAGGAAAATATTTGTATTTTATCAACAACTTCCTGCCTTTTTGCAGGCAGGGAATGACACACAGTGAAAATTAGATACATACGTATTAAACAACTAGTAAATAGTCTATAATAAAACATTTTCAATATATGTGTGAAACTGACCAAGCCTTAACGGTAAGAGCGAACACTCGGGGCGGCCTTCAAAGAAGTCGCCGCACGCGCGGGCCGAGGCTGCGCCTTGGAGATAGCGACTCGCCTTTGTGCACGGCAGAGACGGGTCGAAGAGCCGGCGTTGTTTGGCCGGGGGAGGGGACAAATATTTGGAAACTGTCGGGAGGAGGAGAAGGGAACGAAGCTTCTGGAAGGCTCCCGGCGAACGATATTGGAAACCGCCCGCAAACATGCTCGGGCGGGAGAATGGAATTAAAATTTGTGCCCGAGAACGAGCAAGAGCTCGCGGGGGAAGGGTTGAAACAAAATCAGCCATTTCTGTGATCTGGATAGGGAGGGTAGTGCTTGCGTTTTAGCGAGCGCTCGTCTAAAGGATCGATGTTAGAACTTGTTTGACTCGGTGGATGCGGCAGAAATTGGTGCAAGTAAGGGGCCCAGCTCTTGAGCCACATTGTAGTGTGTTGGAAATACATGTTCCACTAGGCGTCCAACGTGCTGATGTACGGAAATAACGCACCTCAGGAGAGGCCTGTTGAGTGCTTTACAGACGTCCGGCGAATTATAAACACCATTCCAAAGCGCTGTATCTTGCAATATACGAATCAGATACNGAGTGCTTTACAGACGTCCGGCGAATTATAAACACCATTCCAAAGCGCTGTATCTTGCAATATACGAATCAGATACCTGCAAAATTGCTCGAGGTCCTGGACACACACCTCCAACAAGTAACATGAGAGAGCCGATGCGCGTGGCAGCATCGACCTTATCACCCTCGAGCGCATTAAACGGTTCCTGATGGGTGCTATTAATGTTGTGTGGCTAATTTGTACAAGATGCGTCTGTGAAGTTCGAGGGTATACCAAAATCATTCACATTATGCGCAAGACTACTCATACTTACGGCATTCGTTTACCTAAGCGAGATTCCGCCGGTGTCCCAAAGAGCTCAGTTAATGGAGAAATTCTATATTCCTGGGTAAAAATTGAAGGATGTTACTGAGCTTTCATAAAAAAAAAAACATGACGAATTTTAAAGCAGAATAAAAAAAAGCTGTAGCCAAAGAGAATTTTTATATTGTGTTGTCACTTGAATGAAAGTAATCATATCATAAATTTTGAAAAGCCCAGATTTACGACTGAATATTGATGTGGAACATACTTGGTTAGTATGCCACTCTTGCGCGAAGGACAACGTAGGTTTTAAAACAATAAAAATCGGGAGATATTACAGTCTCTTACACATTTCCTTATTTTTACAATCTTTTTATTTGCAACCATTTGATTATAATTACGAAGTATTATGCCTACGCTAATGAGTGTTAGTCATACAAACTGTCAAACTTGACGCCTCATTTTGTTTCTGCTTCCCGTCGAGCTGTTAAGACAATGCTGAGGAGATGCGTACGTCACAAGGTAATTTTGTATGGGCTTTTCCTATTCAGAGTGCGGTAATTCTATCTTACACGCAAATAAATATAGGTTTCCCCAAACAAGTTTGCGAACATTACCTTGTCAATTGTCAGGTCATTTTCTTCAGTATTAAGTCTCCTGCATGCAAGTTGTGGCGTTTATGTTCGAGAGCTATGTTATATATGTTTCACTAAAACAAAAATGTATTATACTACTTAGTAAACTAGCAGGCCGAAGTTATTGTCTCTATGTACGTTTCGTTAATTTTAAGCTGTATCCCAATTGCCTTCAAGTATATCCATACTTCTCCTCGTCTGTGACGTCACTAACATGTTTGTTTTCAAACGTCACGTACCTAACCTATGATGGTAAATTTTCGTGTCTCTACTTACTCACTCTATTATTGCTCTACGAAGCGACTAATGTGCAACATTATTTCTGCGTTTATAAAAAACCTACCTGTTATGCATTATTGTAGTTTTTGCAAAACCATAGACATAAACAAAAGCGAAGACAACCAACTTAGAACACAAAATGTATATTTACAGCAAAAACAGTTGTTAGCTCAGAATGACAAAACACGTGTTTACTTTCTGGTCGTTCGTGTTTTTTACACTTGACTCGTCACACCAGGTTGTGTGACGAGTCAAGTACAGCCAGAAAAAAAAACCCGTCCCAATAGTCAGTGTAAGTACGAATATGTATGTAGTTGCAATTGGGATACAGACTTACAGTCNAAAAAAAAACCCGTCCCAATAGTCAGTGTAAGTACGAATATGTATGTAGTTGCAATTGGGATACAGACTTACAGTCGGAAACAAGCAACTACACATCACTGTCATCGAAATGCCTTTCGACTGCAGCACAAACAGCTACTTCGCATAAAAACAGAGACACGCCTAGAGTCGAAGAAAGTTGTGTTGGGAGCAAACCTACAGCCAGCGCGAGAAATAGCAAAGCGCCACCGCGGAACGAAGTGCATTGGAGCAGAAGGCTTCTCTGTGGCACATGCCACACCCAAACCCATCCATCAGCTCTGAAAGGGCGTGGCTGCACACGCCTCACTTCANGCTTCTCTGTGGCACATGCCACACCCAAACCCATCCATCAGCTCTGAAAGGGCGTGGCTGCACACGCCTCACTTCAGGAACAGATCACCGCTCTTCCAGGTAGGAAATATATGTACAACTTGTGGCTTAAAGAGACTGCGGTCAGACACTTGTGTAGGGACGTGTTGTGTCCGGTGTCATTAATTTCCGATAGATCAGTAAACGTTTTTNGACTGCGGTCAGACACTTGTGTAGGGACGTGTTGTGTCCGGTGTCATTAATTTCCGATAGATCAGTAAACGTTTTTAAAAGATTAAATTTCCAATGCTGTTAATGCGTATTTACAATAGTAGACGTACTAAAATTCCACAATTAGTAAATACACAATCTAAAAGTTTTAGTCTTTTGTGAATTAAATAATAGTTAAATGTTATCAATTTGAAATTACGGTGTCCGACAAAGTTACATTCATATGGGTCCCAAAAAATGTTTATGTAGTTTACGTTCAAATTGTATTTACAGAGACAGCTTTTTTTTTTTTNCATTCATATGGGTCCCAAAAAATGTTTATGTAGTTTACGTTCAAATTGTATTTACAGAGACAGCTTTTTTTTTTTTTTCTGTCACGACATTCTGAGTAGTGAATAATGTAACCTACTTAATTGTCACCTACTTTTTGCAAANGAGTGCTTTACAGACGTCCGGCGAATTATAAACACCATTCCAAAGCGCTGTATCTTGCAATATACGAATCAGATACTTGCAAAATTGCTCGAGGTCCTGGACACACACCTCCAACAAGTAACATGAGAGAGCCGATGCGCGTGGCAGCATCGACCTTATCACCCTCGAGCGCATTAAACGGTTCCTGATGGGTGCTATTTATGTTGTGTGGCTAATTTGTACAAGATGCGTCTGTGAAGTTCGAGGGTATACCAAAATCATTCACATTATGCGCAAGACTACTCATACTTACGGCATTCGTTTACCTAAGCGAGATTCCGCCGGTGTCCCAAAGAGCTCAGTTAATGGAGAAATTCCATATTCCTGGGTAAAAATTGAAGGATGTTACTGAGCTTTCATAAAAAAATTGGTTGTCTGTAAAGTCGGTTTACTGACGATAGTTGAACGTGACAACGTCTTAAGAAAATACTGATGGAATGGTAGCATTTTTCAAAAGAAAATTTTAATTTCATTTGTTTAATAGATTTGTATGTATATAGAGAAGGAGGTAATTGGAAATCACAATGAAATTGATCAAGTGAGATTTATTTGTACGCATAAATACAATTATGTCAATTTTTTTTCGCTCGTTCCGCGCTCTCGCTTGCACTTCAAGCCTTACATGGAACGCCTCAGAGCGAGGTAACGCCGCATGAGTCATGTTTTTTCGTGCGTGCAGCCGGCTCTATCGAATTATAAGACGTTGTCACGTCAAAAAAAACATGAATTTTAAAGCAGAATAAAAAAAAGCTGTAGCCAAAGAGAATTTTTATATTGTGTTGTTACTTGAATGAAAGTAATCATATCATAAATTTTGCAAAGCCCAGATTTACGACTGAATATTGATGTGGAACATACTTGGTTAGTATGCCACTCTTGCGCGAAGGACAACGTAGGTTTTAAAACAATAAAAATCGGGAGATATTACAAAAGGTATATTGAGTTTATGAAAATAGCAATTGAACCATTTGTTTATGTACTAAACGAAGAAACTCCGGCACACACAAATTAGTTATTCCTGGAACTGGTTATAGTAATTACTTTTTGTAACAGATTGTTCAGTTACTTTTGTGCGGCGCAACGCGCAGAATTTATATAGTGTCTTTATTAGTGCTTTGAAGCCAAATGACGCGAGTAAAATATAACGGCGTATATTGAGATTTGAAGACGGGAGCAAACAGCCACACTTTTACCACAGTCTCTTACACATTTCCTTATTTTTACAATCTTTTTATTTGCAACCATTTGATTATAATTACGAAGTATTATGCCTACGCTAATGAGTGTTAGTCATACAAACTGTCAAACTTGACGCCTCATTTTGTTTCTCCTTCCCGTCGAGCTGTTAAGACAATGCTGAGGAGATGCGCACGTCACAAGGTAATTTTGTATGGGCTTTTCCTATTCAGAGTGCGGTAATTCTATCTTACACGCAAATAAATATAGGTTTCCCCAAACAAGTTTGCGAACATTACCTTGTCAATTGTCAGGTCATTTTCTTCAGTATTAAGTCTCCTGCATGCAAGTTGTGGCGTTTATGTTCGAGAGCTATGTTATATATGTTTCACTAAAACAAAAATGTATTATACTACTTAGTAAACTAGCAGGCCGAAGTTATTGTCTCTATGTACGTTTCGTTAATTTTAAGCTGTATCCCAATTGCCTTCAAGTATATCCATACTTCTCCTCGTCTGTGACGTCACTAACATGTTTGTTTTCAAACGTCACGTACCTAACCTATGATGGTAAATTTTCGTGTCTCTACTTACTCACTCTATTATTGCTCTACGAAGCGACTAATGTGCAACATTATTTCTGCGTTTATAAAAAACCTACCTGTTATGCATTATTGTAGTTTTTGCAAAACCATAGACATAAACAAAAGCAAAGACAACCAACTTAGAACACAAAATGTCTATTTACAGCAAAAACAGTTGTTAGCTCAGAATGACAAAACACGTGTTTACTTTCTAGTCGTTCGTGTTTTTTACACTTGACTCGTCACACCAGGTTGTGTGACGAGTCAAGTACAGCCAGAAAAAAAACCCGTCCCAATAGTCAGTGTAAGTACGAATATGTATGTAGTTGCAATTGGGATACAGACTTACAGTCGGAAACAAGCAACTACACATCACTGTCATCGAAATGCCTTTCGACTGCAGCACAAACAGCTACTTCGCATAAAAACAGAGACACGCCTAGAGTCGAAGAAAGTTGTGTTGGGAGCAAACCTACAGCCAGCGCGAGAAATAGCAAAGCGCCACCGCGGAACGAAGTGCATTGGAGCAGAAGGCTTCTCTGTGGCACATGCCACACCCAAACCCATCCATCAGCTCTGAAAGGGCGTGGCTGCACACGCCTCACTTCATGAACAGATCACCGCTCTTCCGGGTAGGAAATATATGTACAACTTGTGGCTTAAAGATACTGCGGTCAGACACTTGTGTAGGGACGTGTTGTGTCCGGTGTCATTAATTTCCGATAGATCAGTAAACGTTTTTAAAAGATTAAATTTCCAATGCTGTTAATGCGTATTTACAATAGTAGACGTACTAAAATTCCACAATTAGTAAATACACAATCTAAAAGTTTTAGTCTTTTGTGAATTAAATAATAGTTAAATGTTATCAATTTGAAATTACGGTGTCCGACAAAGTTACATTCATATGGGTCCCAAAAAATGTTTATGTAGTTTACGTTCAAATTGTATTTACAGAGACAGCTTTTTTTTTTTTCTGTCACGACATTCTGAGTAGTGAATAATGTAACCTACTTAATTGTCACCTACTTTTTGCAAAATGATTTCAGGAGAATATTACATGGAGCGTTTGATTAAGAGGATATAAATAAACAATGCTCATTATTTGTTGAAGTCAATCCCACGCTTCAGGCGGGCAACTTAAGCCACACGTACCTGTATAGTTAATGACTTTGCGGCTCGCACAGATTGTGATTGTGGATCGGTTCGTTAAAAAAGAAAGCGCAGTGATATAAAAATCCTGGTAATAGATAACAAGCAGACTGCAAAGTCCACGAAGGCCTGCCGTAGTTAAGTTACCAAGCATTTAGAGTGCGTGTTGATGTACGCAGGTGTGCTACATCCAACCCTCTGAAAAGGGGCAGCGGTTAGACTGCTAGCCTCCCACTAAGGCCCGATGGGGCTACCACCGAATCTTCGCGTGTGGGAGTTGTGCTGCACGATATCGCTGCTCCGCGGGTTTTCTCGGGGATCTCCAGTTTCCCCCACCCTTCCATTCGAGCTGCGGCTCACTGGAGATATTTGGTCAGCTCTGAACAACGAGGTCATGAGGATGGTACGAAGTGAAATTGGGAGAACCCAGAGAAATCGACGCCGACCAGCCGTATCGTCCGGGAGTGACCCCGCTGGGAGGATTCGCTCGGAACTATTTGCGCCGCGCCGGTGATGCTCGTAGCTCTTCGGCTGAACATATATGTTCGTGGTCGGCGTGGCTTGTCGCCGCAGCATCCGTCTGCCAGCCACGGCCAGCGAGCGAGCTTCATCGGCAGGATTTCCCTTGTTTGCTCGGTTTGATGCATGTGTGCACATCATTTGATTTACGGCGCCGATACATGTAGCAAGTATTAAGCCTCTCGGATACACCTATTATGTAGAAATTCTTGGTTTTCGTGCCGTCATTTCAGTCTCGGAGGCATTATTGGAAATTTATTACCCTTGTATAGCCCATTACTTACCACTGTTCTGAAGCCCTGCTGAAGTTCTACTTTTGGGCTGTTCTTCTGCCTCAAATAAACAAAGCTTAACTAAATGTAGAGCATTACTTGGAACGGAAAAAACACCGCATTCGTGCGCCCTCGCTTTAGTAATACATTTTAAAACAACTATTTTTTAATAGGCATTACCAATGATCCTATTTCCTCCCTGTTAAATTCATATGAATTGTTATAATTTATAGGTAAAACTCAAGCAAATCTTGTATTTTACCATATATAAGATAAATATATATATGTTAACAGAAGTATAAAACGCTTGTTATAAATTACATCCATAAGAAACTACCAAACACGTCGTACNTATTACCCTTGTATAGCCCATTACTTACCACTGTTCTGAAGCCCTGCTGAAGTTCTACTTTTGGGCTGTTCTTCTGCCTCAAATAAACAAAGCTTAACTAAATGTAGAGCATTACTCGGAACGGAAAAAACACCGCATTCGTGCGCCCTCGCTTTAGTAATACATTTTAAAACAACTATTTTTTAATAGGCATTACCAATGATCCTATTTCCTCCCTGTTAAATTCATATGAATTGTTATAATCTATAGGTAAAACGCAAGCAAATCTTGTATTTTACCATATATAAGATAAATATATATATATGTTAACAGAAGTATAAAACGCTTGTTATAAATTACATCCATAAGAAACTACCAAACACGTCGTACATGGGGTTCAAAGGTTTGATTAAAAAAGCGCGAATAAACCGCGAAAAGACTATATCTAATTTTCGCTGTGTTATTTCGTGCTTGCAAAATGACAGGGGCTTATATATATTGAACGAGTATGTCCCTGACATTTTACGACAAGCAGACAACACACAATTATTAAAAAAACCCGTACATTGTCAGAAATTATGACGCAAAAACGAAGAATTTCTGCAGGAAGGGTGGAGCCGATTATTAAGCAATTGAAAGCACAACGGTTACTACAGAACATACGTCGTGTGCACAAGACGTCAGCGTAAAATGTCGTGTGCATGAGATGCGCTGACGTATTGCATAAAGAAACTCATCATATTTCATTAATCATGGGAGAACAGCCGNCAGGGGCTTATATATATTGAACGAGTATGTCCCTGACATTTTACGACAAGCAGACAACACACAATTATTAAAAAAAAACGTACATTGTCAGAAATTATGACGCAAAAACGAAGAATTTCTGCAGGAAGGGTGGAGCCGATTATTAAGCAATTGAAAGCACAACGGTTACTACAGAACATACGTCGTGTGCACAATACTTCAGCTAAAAGGTCGTGTGCATGAGATGCGCTGACGTATTGCATAAAGAAACTCATCATATTTCATTAATCATGGGAGAACAGCCGANGTCGTGTGCATGAGATGCGCTGACGTATTGCATAAAGAAACTCATCATATTTCATTAATCATGGGAGAACAGCCGAGCAGAGTAGAACAGTTCTGAAGAAGTTGTTAACTTAAAATTGAGGAACGTTATTATGCTCCAGAAACGAAGAAATTTTGCACGATGTATGTTTAGAGAAAATAACAGCTGACAGTGTCCTAGGAGAAATTTGCAAAGATTACCCAAGGAAAATGTTAAATATTTTAAATCACTGTCAACCTTCCACACAATATCATTATGTATTGCTAAAATCCATTTTATCACTGCCAACTAACGTCAGACTCGTAGCAAAATCTTATTGGCTAAAAAAAAAA
>NQII01001850.1:203619-217203 GCA_002778355.1 Clitarchus hookeri | reverse complement strand
TGAGTTCATGTACCAGTTAACCTGTTCAAGCAACAATAAAACTCGATTATGTGAACTCACCCAAAGCCAGTGTATGTTATTAGTAAATTGGACCTAGAGACAACAGTGTCGACGTATTTATACGCCCTATCACTGAGGGCTAGCATCAAGTGCTGGCGCCTCACGCCGCAGAGCAGAATCAATACCTACTTCCAAACTTCAGCATTTGGCAGGTCAATGGAAATTAATAATCCCAGCCCACGTTACGGAGATATGCAGTTTCACAATGGCGATGGTGTACAAGTGCTCATAATTATTAAGGTATGGGTTTTAGGACCCATGTTTATTATACAGGATGAGTGTAAAATAATACCCCAACTTTCAAGGTCTATAATATCAAAACCAAACAACCTACAACCTTGATTGACCAATCAAATGAACCGTAAAATTTGTTTAACATACATTAATAAATGCTCAATGTGGCACCACGAGCGGCCCGAACTACATCTATGCGATAATCAAACTCGTTCCACGCTCTTGTCAGAATGTCCGGTGTTACGGTTTGGATGGAGTTCGTAACTCTCGGTTTGAGGTGTGAAGGGGACGATAGACCATGCATAAGCTGGTTTTTAGCGATGAAGTGACGTTCCATACAAATGGTAAGGTGAACCGGCACAACGTGCGGATATGGGGTCAGGAGCCTCCACATGAAACCCAAAGTGAACGTGTTTTGCGCTGTACCCAAAGACACTGTTTTCGTCTAATTTTTTCTGGAATCTCTTATTTGGGTATGCTTACAGAGTGGTTGTTTCCTATGTTAGAAGAGGCGGCGGGGGACTTCATTTTCCAGCAGGATGGTGCGCCACCCAGCTGTTCGCGGATACCAGAACGAGACGTTGCCTCAACGCTGAATTGGTCGAGGAGCAGCTGGTGACTAGGCTCTTCGTCACGGGGCCCCCGAGAAGCCCGGCTCTTACCTCGTGCGTTTTTTTCTGTGGGGTTACACAAGGTTTAAGTGTTTCGTCCACCATCCAAACCNCTTGATTGACCAATCAAATGAACCGTAAAATTTGTTTAACATACATTAATAAATGCTCAATGCAACACCGGTCATGCTTACAAGAGTGTGGAACGAGTTTGATTATCTCGTGGTGGTCACATTGAGCAAGCATGGTAAACAAACTTCACGGTTCATTTGATTGGTCAATCAAGTTTGTGGGTTTTTATATTGTAGACTTTGAAGGTTGGGGTATTCTTTTATACTCATCCTGTAGTAAGCCCACATACATATCTTGATGTGACCGTTCTTTAATCTTTAGATGCAATACATTATCTATATAAAATAACGTTTAATTAAAAAAAAATCAAGAATAAAAAGAGATTTTAGTATGTATGTAAAGTTTTTATAATGTTGTTACAATTATCACACTTTGGAATAAACTGCCTGAGGCGTATCCATATTTGTTACGAATGGTTTATTTCGATAAAATTGAAAAGTGTACGTCTGAAATAATTTATTACACGTAAAAATAACCACGAGAACAAAAACCGAAGGCATTACACGACGCTATTTACAGTGGATAACTGTCAGCAGTCCCTGGTAAGAATAATTGTGATTCTATATTCATTACTCGTTTATGACTAATTAAACATCCTCAAATATAATTTCTCATAATTAATTTAATAGAAATAAAAAACGGGTTTAGGAGAGTTTCGAACCACCGAACCTATGCTTACCACGCCGCAGTCCTAACCACTGGCCTACAATTCCCACATGGATGTTACACGCTATTGATAGTAGTGAATTATCACATTCCCTTCCCATTATATAATAACACTTTATGACCATGATTTTCACTTGAAGGTTCCGTTTTACCTAGTGCACGTACATTTTGTTCTGGATAATCATCAGAATAGTTCGTTAAAGTAGAAAAATGGAGCACTCACATGGACGACACCACGTTGACCATAAACGAATTCCAGCATAACAAAATCCACACACGTGAATCCGTAGTGTGTTCGCCACTAGAACGATTTTGAGCGTAAAGCTCATTTGTATAGGTCGCTGAGGCTGCAGNCGTTGACCATAAACGAATTCCAGCATAACAAATCCCACACACGTGAATCCGTAGTGTGTTCGCCACTAGAACGATTTCGAGCGTAAAGCTCATTTGTATAGGTCGTTGAGGCTGCAGAATTCGGCCTAATCGATAGTGTCTCATACATGCGATAAACAGGTAGCTTCAAATGTTTTGCAATATTAGTGCTTAATCCTGCAAGGCAACAAATACTCCTTGTATAACGATCTGATGGAGATATTACTTTACGAGACCGGAGTCAACTTTGGAAATAATTTACTACTTACGAGACTCTAGTTTGTTTTAAAATATACAACAATCATTGCCTTTAACATTTACTAATCAGTAAAATTTGAAAATACTACTTCATAATTCTCACGCCTAGAAAAAAAGTATGGCAGATTTAGCCTTTTATTACAAATAACCTAGAACGTATTAAGACTTCCATCACACTCGAACCTGTGATGGAAGTCTTAATGAAATAAGGGCGTTAAATTAAATTTCCTAACCTATTTACAATGGTGTAAAAGTTGCATTGAACTATTATCTACAAAAAATACTACTGCCTCTGAAGTCACTGGAGGGTTGGGAATTTTCTAACCCGGGGGAGCGTGGCGAAGACACTGTCGTGGTGTGAAGGTTTTAATCGGAGCTCTCCCGTCACCATTCTTATCTCATCCTCTGATTCGCAGGAGCGACAGGTACGTCCGTCGGATAGGGCAGCAGGTTCCTATTGACGCCAGCCTAAAGTTGGACTCACAACCATCCGCCGTACTCGACATTTCTTAGCCGTGAATACGCACTTTGAAATAAAATACAAGGAGGTTAATGCATTTTTATTTTTAACGTGGCAAAAAATTAATATGGATACCACGTGAAAATGTATCTCCAACTAAAGAAAGGCACGATGTTAGTTGTCGCACTTAAATGTTGCCGTACAAAAGGATTGTTGTGAATCGCTTTCAATTGACGGGCGAAAAACAGACGGATAATTGTGGGCCCGGCCTAAGTCAGAAAACCACATGCAGAATTTTATTGCATATTCCGCACACAATACAATCGCCTACTCCTACTATGAACACTTCCTATCTCTCTCAGTGAACGCAATTTTAATGCTAATCTCAGCCAAGTTGTAATCACTTTTTNGGCAGCAGGTTCCTATTGACGCCAGCCTAAAGTTGGACTCACAACCACCCGCCGTACTCGACATTTCTTAGGCGTGAATACGCACTTTGAAATAAAATACAAGTTGTAATCACTTTTTTTATAATACATACAGTATTACGTTACTTATATACGGTCAGAATGTTCTGCTCTCCCGATGGTTGCATTCTGTTATGAAGAGATCAGGCCTGATCACACCTTCAAACATTGAATCAGGGCACGAGCGTGATTGCAATAACACCTTACGAAAGACGGTTGCAACCCCCANACCTTCAAACATTGAATCAGGGCATGAGCGTGATTGCAATAACACCTTGCGAAAGACGGTTGCAACCCCCGGGACGGTAAACGAGGCCGAAAATATTAAACAACGCTCCCGATACAGACCAACGTAACACTGGGTACGAGGTCTTTAGTAGTCGGGCCATTGGAACCAAGGTCTGGCCTTCGACTTCCGTCATCTTAATCAGCCCCCGGAATCATGAACAAGGTGGGAACTCTCCAGTTAAACTTTCCTCAGAATGTAACTGGTTAAATCTATATACTTAAATATTCCAGTATATATATGTATAGCCCCGTGCACATTCAGTAACGTTCATATTGTATAGCCCCGTTAAGGTATTATGGTGACCATAAAACATCGTAACAATGTTCTGGTCACTACGCCGCCGTCGGTGCTCGTGGTACGTATTCGGCACAAATGNGGACGGTAAACGAGGCCGAAAATATTAAACAACGCTCCCGATACAGACCAACGTAACACTGGGTACGAGGTCTTTAGTAGTCGGGCCATTGGAACCAAGGTCTGGCCTTCGACTTCCGTCATCTTAATCAGCCCCCGGAATCATGAACAAGGTGGGAACTCTCCAGTTAAACTTTCCTCAGAATGTAACTGGTTAAATCTATATACTTAAATATTCCAGTATATATATGTATAGCCCCGTGCACATTCAGTAACGTTCATATTGTATAGCCCCGTTAAGGTATTATGGTNTATAGCCCCGTGCACATTCAGTAACGTTCATATTGTATAGCCCCGTTAAGGTATTATGGTGACCATAAAACATCGTAACAATGTTCTGGTCACTACGCCGCCGTCGGTGCTCGTGGTACGTATTCGGCACAAATGGCCATACAAGGCCCTCTGGCTCAGAAAAAGCCGCGGCTTGTATACCTGGTGGCAGTATCACCAGTCCCGTCTGCCCCATAGATTAGATATGAGCTACACCCAACATTAAATTGACACACCCCAAGCGAACACAATTGTCAAAATGACATGGTCCACCATGTATGAATATATTCTAGCTGCAATACAATTAAGATGGAGGAAGACACTTACTTACAAAAACAATGTTCTAAACTCAAATGGTATCCACGTTGTTTTGGGTAGTGCCATTGGCATAAAAGCAGTTCAATGTTGGAACACGGATAGTGTTTACTGCTCGGTCTACCTCACATTCTTTAAACGGCCCGAACAAGCCTATGTCTATGTATTGGTCTACATTTTTGTGTCCGGGAACAGAGTGCAGTATACACATATGTATGAATACAGTAAGTATACGTACATATCTCGATGTGAACGTCCTTATTTTTGGATATAATACATTATTACCTTTATTTTAAAAGGATAAAGAGTGAATTTTTGGATATAATACATTATTACCTTTTTTTTAAAAGGATAAAGAGTAAAACTGATTTTAATAATATTATTACAATTGATTAATATTGACATAACAAAAAAAAAAAAACGGACTCAGGAGAGTTTTGAAACACCGAGCCTTTGCTTACCACGCCGCAGCCCTAACCACTTACCTACAATTCCCACAAGGATATTACACGCTATTGATAGTAATCAATAATCATATTCCCTTCCTTTGATATAATAACACTCTATGAGCATGAATTTTCCGTTTTATCAAGTACACGTACGTTTGGTTCAGAATAGTTCGTTACCGTAGCAAGATGGAGCACGCACATGGACGCCCGCCATGTTGGACTCGCACCACGTTGACCCTAACCGAATGCGGAAAGTTTCAGCTCCAGCATAACAAATCTCACTCACGCGAATCCCAGAGAAGAACTTGAGACCAGAATCCGTGCATCATCCAAGAACACGCGGACCATCTTCAATGACGTGTTCCGCAATATGCTGCGGCGTTACAGAGTGTGCATCCAATGCGGAGGAAACCGTTTTGAGCGGCTGCTGTAATAAATCTGGTTTACTTGCACTTTGTAATACCCGACACCGCCCTTGTATGCTATCATCGCATTTACNGGCTGCTGTAATAAATCTGGTTTACTTGCACTTTGTAATACCCGACACCGCCCTTGTATGCTATCATCGCATTTACAGACATGAGCAACTTAATGAAATATGATCCATTTCATCTCATGTGCTACCCCTATTAATTTGTATTCATTGACGACTTGTATGTTTTCGTATTAAAAAGTTGTCACACTTTCTAAAATGAAAGATGGACAAATAATATTTTCCTAGCAAATCTGTAATTGCTTATTTATTCCAGATTTGGTTATGTACATTTTCCTAATGTTGGATCGGTATATGCTGTTTGCATAGTGTTACATCGGTTTACTTGCATGTTATGACCACCGTTTAGGCAAATTGCGTATCCACGGTAAACTGTAGGTATTGGTATGTGTTGATTGGCTGCAAATTTGTTAAGTAAGTTGAACAAATTACATATGATATGTCCCGATTGTAGGAAAAATAAATGACTGATTCCACGGAAAGGTTTATTTTTTACATGCGGTGAAAGGATACACAGGAGTCCTTCGACGCTGCCGCCTATCGTTCTAAGGGCTGAGCGACACAAGCAAGCGCATTGCCTCTAAGTGCAGTATTTATGTAAAGATGTGCTACGAGTCCCTGTAATACTTTAAATATACATTCGTGCAATTTTAGTTCCTACGAAATTAAGTTTCTAAAATATTTTTCCTAAAAATTAATCACCTAAACCAATACCAAACAGTACTCCTATTTCCATGTTTATAATAAAAACCATGTCTTCAGTACTTTTTTGTTCTATTCCTCAGAAACTACAAGTTTAAGTTAGAATAAATATACATCAAACTACGTACGCTGTAGTATAAAACGGTTGAAAAAAAATTGGTTGTCTGTAAAGTCGGTTTACTGACGATAGTTGAACGTGACAACGTCTTAAGAAAATACTGATGGAATGGTAGCATTTTTCAAAAGAAAATTTTAATTTCATTTGTTTAATAGATTTGTATGTATATAGAGAAGGAGGTAATTGGAAATCACAATGAAATTGATCAAGTGAGATTTATTTGTACGCATAAATACAATTATGTCAATTTTTTTTACAATTTAATAGTTTTTACAAGTATAAATGTGCGTTGAGCAATTGTTTTACAACTTTTAAACATGTGTAATATTTAATTTCTTACAATCTGTGTTTTTCGCTCGTTCCGCGCTCTCGCTTGCACTTCAAGCCTTACATGGAACGCCTCAGAGCGAGGTAACGCCGCATGAGTCATGTTTTTTCGTGCGTGCAGCCGGCTCTATCGAATTATAAGACGTTGTCACGTCAAAAAATGCTGCGGCCATATTAATCACGACGCAAATTTTCTTGCATTTTTATCACGGACAGAGTGAAACTCTTAGGCTAAGAATATTTTAGTGTTCCGCACATGTCCTAAACATCGATTCACCCACCGCCAATATCACAGGGCAACAGTGTAAACAGGTGTGTAGGTTACATTTAAACTAGACAGAAGGAAGAGTGCAAATTTTCCAATGTAATTATTTACATAAACATTGATGTAACATCTAATCCAGTGCACATTGTTTTTATAGTGCATCTGACAGTTAACCTTTGTTCTGTCGAAACATGGAGGATGGTTACTGCGTTGTTAGCATGCGCACTCTACTCTATATTCAAAGTAAAACAACATTACATTTTGTATAGCCTCTTCATGGTTTCCTCTAACTTTTCTGAATCCCTTCTTTGGTTCTACTTTCACGTCTCTTACTAAGTAGCCTTACGTAAATAAGTATGGAAGAAAACAACAAGCAGAAACCAACGCACGGTATTTATGCGCTCGACAGATCATTAAACAAAATTAATAATTTTGTATACCACAATCAGGCCTATATGTTTTCTAACATTTTATTCCTAAAAACTTAAGTATTATAATACTTACAAACATTTTTTTATAATATTGTACATAAGAAGTATTTGTTAGAAGCCGGTTCCAACATACCTCTTTTCTCTATTTGGTACTTTCATGTGTACTTCCAACTATTCTGAAGCCCTGCTAAAGCTCTACTACTTTCAGGATATTACTCTGCCTCGTGCAAACAAAGCGTAACTAAGTCTAGAAAATTACACACAAATTATATTTTGCACGAGAACTACATCTAACACGAAAATAAAACGCTTGTGATACATGACAAAGGTGGGAAGAAACCGCTAAAAGACTATAAAGCGATGTTTAACCACAGAAGACGGAAGTACAAACCATATCAGACACCACCGTCCTCCAAAGAGGACGTAGGCGTGCTCACCTTCTCGGCTTTCCTGAGAACCCGCAGCAGGTTCTTGCCGGCCAGCTTCTCCAACTGCGGGATGGTCCAGCCCCTAGTTCTCGCCAGCTCCGCCAGGAGGTACGGGTAGCGCGACACGTCCTCCAGACCCAGCGGCGTCCTGCACACACAATTACTAACTTCAAGACGATTCGTCAAGCGCAGACAAATCATACTTTCACTCGGCTGCGGACCACGGGTATTAACGTGGGTTTTGCGGTCAGGGACAACCTACAGTAGCTATGTCGTTTCTGAGCCTCCCCCCCAACGGAACACAGATGAGAAAGGAGCGGAAACGGGGAGATCCCTGAGAAAACCCCGCCGACCAGCGTCGTCAAGCTGCGAGTGAAAATCTGGGAGTGACCCGGCCGGGGATTGAACCCAGTTCGCATTGGTGGGAGGTGAACACACTGTAGAAACAAAGCTATACATAATTTTCTCGGTTAACTGAGCACCTTTGAAAAATATCACTGCCCCTAACTGCCTATATATTCCCTGGCGGACGTACTTAACGGCTCAATTTACCAGGAACAATCTATAGGCATCAACTTTGCCTTCAGTTTCACAGCGATCTGGAAAAACTGATTTGTAGTAGTGTAAAAAAAAAAAAAATTGATCTGGCATAACGTATTTTAGATGGTAGATATGTGGCTTTAGCGAACAAGGTCTTGGAAAGGTAGGGGCGTGGGTAATTCTTCGGCCCCACTCAGGGGGCCTTCGACTTGGGTTTGTCGAATGTATCCGAAAATACTCAGCAGTTACGACCACTAACCCTTCAAGCACATGTGTCTGCTTTATTTATCCAATATAAGTTACATTAGTAACTAATTTTTAAGTCTCTCTTGCAGCTACTTCACTTCCGGTCTGTTTTCCTTAGATTTTTTGTGATGTTTGGGTATGTGACTAGTCATACGAGAAGAAACCACAATAAAATAAAATAAACTAAACTAACACTAGTTTTAATAATTTATAGAAAATATGGGTCTTGTAAATCAAAAATGAATACTATTTCTTAAAACTTCAAAGGAACTAATCTATCAATAATTCCCAAAACTATTATAATAATATTTTTAACCTTTGTATTAAAATAATAATTACAGCAAATCCTTTTAATAAAACACCCAATATCTATAGGAACAATTATTATACAAACAGTATTTATCTCAATAATATATCAATCATTCTGCATACATCTTATTTTTATATTTATTATATATTTATTCTAGCATGCAGTAAAACAATTTTGTAGCAAAATATTACGGAGCAAAACTCCCTCATCCCACTAGGAGAAATCCCCTAGGATGGCCTCCATACAGGAGAGCTAAAGAAGCCCCCCTGAATGGAGGCCAGCTTAGAGGATTTTTTAATTCCACCCGACCATAGGCTCCTAAGAAAGTGACTTCTCTGCTGCATGGAACAATTCAAATGGGTACATATCCACGCACCCATAAGCATTATAAATCTGCGCCAGAAGTGCTGGGGCGCGAACCCAGAACCTCTGGACAGAAGTCACTCACTCTGCCCCGGAGCCATTGAGGCAGGGCAACAGAAGCCCCATTTATACTCGTTTTACTAACTTACGCCTTCGAAATGGGACAGTCGCGCGGCCAATTTGACTGCAACTTCGGTAACGTATTATTTTTTACTTTGCTTATCAACTCGCGAAGTTTAGAAAATTTATGTTCTGCCGATTGCAAAAGTAAAATATGCGTACAACAGAAGTTGAATGCTGAAAAGTTAAACTGTTGTAGTGTTCCAACTAAAATCTTGCAAAATAAAACTGCAAATCGGATATTAAAATGATGGCAACACAGTGTCACAGACAATTGACGTCCATGAGCTCCGCGCAATGTTGACAGACGTACCAGAATTATGGTATTTGTTCCAGATTTTCTCTCTAAGTACCAGATAAGCAGACTTTTTTCATTCTGGTACGCATAAATACAAAAATTCGTTGGTCACAACAATTTATTGATGTAGCGATAGTATCGGTTTATTTAAATTATTTGGTAAACTAAAATGAAAATAATTGTACATCACAACAGCTTCGGAGTATGTTATGAACTATGTGCTAGTAGTCATACGTAATGTTAAATCAAATCAGGATATATTGTCGTAATCACTTTTAAATATAGTTTCTGAATAAGTACGATTAAAGTGAATGAAAATTTTAGTTTTGTAAGTAATCTCCGAGCACCCTAACAAAAAAATTGATATAAAATCTAACCAATAATAACTCAAAATCCCAAATAAACATTTTGAAAATTATTATAGTTCTCTTTGGGATTCTGTAACGCAATTACAAAAACCTACGAGGGGAACGGAATTTCTTCATCTTTTTAATAGAGTACCAAAATGTTATGGATACACTGACTCAGTGACCAAAAAATCAAATATTATGGAATTTGCCTTTGTCGATATGTTTTCAATTCTGGCCTACTTTCTAAGCATACTCCAATGTTTATTCATCTATAAAAAATGGTTCTTACCATCCATCTGACGATATGCGTGCTTTGATAACTTAATGAAAGCGCAAACTGTCATTTCCATCGTTTTACGAAAACTTTCTGGCAATAAATTCTTTAGTACTGCCATAAAATAACGGACGCTTTACTTTCCGATAATTTTCCGTTCTTTTCAAGTGAGACTTTCAGTGAATTCACGGAACCCCTACGTAACTTTGCTAGTTAGAGTTTCCGTACTTCCGGCATAAAAAATAGTTAAATATCTAAAAGTTAGTTATGCGGATGTTATAATGTGTAAAAAAAAAGGCACTTAAAATATTTAATACTGGAGCGAGTTTCGAACATTAATCTAAAGTTTTGGAGTCGTGTCATTTTTATCACTCACCTTCAACCTTATCGCCTGAAGCTAGTGGCGTGGATATTTGACTCTTTACGAAGATGGATTTCATATGAACATATCATTTAAAGAAAGAAGAACTGATTCTTACAACAAATGTGATTCCTTCAACATGAAATTATGACATTCCCATGATCCATACTGAAAGGGATGCACACAATCGCGGAGATGATCTGGACTTCCTGTCTAAATGTGAGGACAAAGAGACTTTCGATTTCCAAAGATGTCTCCGAACTCTTGAAATACAGACGTCGGTAGCTTTTTACAAAATGTAGTACTGTACGTGCAGTAGTAGGTATTACATATGTGCGGTATAAACAATGATCTGTGGAAGGTATACGATATACACTTTCTGATCAAAAGTATCCGGACAGTTCTCCATAAATGCAAACTCGCTCCGAGGTATCGCTACGACTGTCATAACTGTCATAGAAGGAGGCAGAGGATCAATGTTGGTGACTATCTAGTCGTCACGCCCCAAAGTATATTAACCGCTTGAATCACACGCGACGGGCAAATGCAAACTTACGTGTTATTTGGTTTAGAAGCTCTGTAAATGTGAGAAACATGGGAGTTACAGTTCGATGCCTGTTCGAAACTCGAAAAGGAGGTTATAGTCCTGGGACAATCGATGCCTGACGCAGTTATCGGGTTTGCGCAGTTTGCCGGTTCCAAAAACGTCTGACCAAAGTGTTAAATTGTGTGTATGAATGGTTGAGCGTGGACACACAAAAATTGCTGCTGACCACGTGGGTATAAGTTATTCAAGTGAACCAAGGCAGTAAAGTGAAAAAAAAGTATTTAACCCTATTCCCGCCGCGTCCAACAAAATATTCTTCCTACACTTTCTTTTGCTGCATCAGCATAAAAATGTATTTTTGATTTTCACCTAAGTGCGAACTGAAAGCATTAAGTTGATTGCAGGATACTCTAAAGTGAAATTTAGTTAATAGTTTTTGGGCATTATTTCAGTCAAACTTTCACAAAGGTGGAAATTTAGTGACATTTGTATTATTTAGAATGGTAATTTCAATTATTATAATCATGAAAATAAATGTCATCATTTGAATCAAATTTTTTCATATTAAATTACTAAATGGAACTTTTGTCAGTTAGATTATCTTGGTTGGTGTTGCAAATAATTCTATACTGAATCTGATTAACGTCGTATTAACGTCATATGACGAATCGTGTTACTGCTCGCTTGGTCATATCCTAAGGAGATTTCAAGTCACTACACTACACAACCTTTAGCAATAAACGTGAGACATTTAAAACAACACTATTCCTCCAGTCAAACAGCACAACCACTTTATATCACTACCTGTAATACGCTCTCCTGTGAGAGACTGGCATCTGCTGAAACTCACCTGTTGATGCCGTCGTATCCTGCTCCAATTCCCACGTGATCTTCACCAGCCACGTCCCTAATGTACGTCACGTGACCTGGAACAGCACAATTGCATTCCTCACTCAACAGTGATCACGCAACTGCTTTGCACATCTGCACGCGGATTTTCTATACAAGGTATTTCATCACGTTTTAGGCAATACCAAAATGAAGAATTATGTTTCAATCAATGTGTAGATTGTTTTCAGCGAAAGTGATATGTTGCTCACAAAGATTTTTTGATTGTTTTCTGTCTGAATATTATTTATGTATTTGTAACAGATCATTATAGATGCATCTAGTGCTCGGTTATTTGAAACGTAGCAAAATACACCCGGCAAGTAAATGCATGTACAGTATTTAATAATGAATACAGACTGGGGCCTGCGGTAATAATATATATGCATATTTCTAACGTTTTGGTACGCATGGAAACTAGTCATTGTAGTGATGGGAATGTTAATTACGTCCCTTGGCGGAAGGATACCTCAATGTTCCAAGTGAAGAAAAATGTTCGTTTTACTTCGTTTTCATGATAACTAGTACGTATCATGTAACCTGGCTATGGGAAAGGGAATGTTACGTCCTTGATTAATTTTAACTTTTTAATATTTTCTCCCACCTTTCTACCTGTAAATCAAATGTTTGGTGTAGAAACTCAATGTTTGAGATCATCATTTCTTACATGTATAGTAGGGTGGAGTGAACTTACTAGGCGAAAAAAAAAAATACTCTAATCGAAATGGAATAGTTGCGAAAAGTTGTGTCTATAGTTGATATGAAAACATACCAAATTAGAGTTATTTGCGTGAAGGGATTGAGGTGCCCCCGTTACCTGACATTTTGTAAAATTACTGATTTTCTGACCATTTATCAAAGGTGATTAAAAAATAAGTTTTTTGACATATTATAATGGAATATGTACAAAAATACCAGGATAAATCTAAATATTAATTGAAAAGACAATAAGTAGCTTTAAGAAATATTTTTAAAGTGCCGCCAAGGGCCCCAAATTCCTAAAAATTTACATTAAACTCAATATTTTCTTTGTATTCTCTTAGGTGTCAACTAACTTTTATTCTGTGTTTAACGTAATTTTACTGACAGTAAATAAATAAAACTGTAAATTAAAAGAAAAAACATATTTATTTACAAAAAAAAAGTGATACAATTCTAATTTCTCCGGAGTTGTCAGCAATAATAATGCTGTAATGTAATGCTAATTAAATTGAATATTCCTTTTTTGTTTCGAATGAAGGCATGTTCTTGTGCGACTCAAGTCTTCCTCTGATGAAACCGTCCCTTGCTTCCTGTCCGCAAACAGCTTCTGATGCCTCAGTCACCAACTTGATGCACCGCTCTACCGCTTGAGTGTGACAGGGTAACAAAGGAATATTATCGTCTGTACCGAAGCCATTCTCGACTATTTCTTTTAATCTTTCGGTCGAATAATTTGCGGTAAAAGGTGGCTCACAGACGTTTAAATTCTGCCAATCAATTAGATCAGTGTAGTCAGATGCCTCAAAATTAAATGGTGGTATCGC